>PVJH01008010.1:0-88408 GCA_004026705.1 Nesogale talazaci | reverse complement strand
CTTGATTAAATCACCTTTAAAATGAGTTGCCCAATCACGATCAGTCAGAGATCCCTCAGCCCTCAACAGTTTTATTGTCCCTTCATCCACATGTCCCACAATTCAATAATCCAATCTGTAAACAAGAGTTGTTCAATCAGTGCTGCAATAAGTTCTGGAACATTTTATTCTTCCTTGCACTCATTGTTATCATGTAATTACTTTTTAAATTGTGGCAAAAACAAAGATACACAACAAAACAGGCTCCGATTCAACAACTTCTAAGTGTCTAATCCAGTTTTATTGAGTATACACTCCAGGTTGCTCTATCATTATCTACATCTTTTCCAAATTATTCTGCCACCCTTAAAATAACTCTATGCCCCCTAAGCAATAACTCTTCCTTCTTCACCCACAATAACCATTGGCCATTGTAATTCTTTATGGGAGTAGAAAGCTCCATCTTTCTCCCTTAGAGCAGCTGGAGGGGGTGGGGGGGTGTGGGAGATTCAAACTGCTGACCTTGTGGTTAGCTACAACCCTGTTTGTAACTGACTACACCACCAAGACTCCTCCAGTGATTACATGGCACCTGCCAGATCCCAGTCCGGCCAAGACACCACAACATTAACCACCACTCTCTCATACAACACTCTCACACAACACTCACACAGATGGCCATAGCCATGACAGCAAGCTCCTAAGCCTCAGTTCATTCATCTACCTATGAAGTTAGCAATAAAATGATTCTAATCCCATGGAACCCTAAGTGCACTGGTGTTTTTGGAGGGGTCTGCACAGTGCTTGGCACCCAGGAAGCAGGAAATCAGTCACTGGTAGTAATGTTACCGCTGTTGCGCTATTGCTAAATGTAGACCAAGGAAATGCAGCTTCCTTCCTGGGCCTGTCGGGCAGAGGACCGATAACAGATGATACGAGTTCTTCTGAGGTGGGACGGAATGCATGGAGTCACGATGCCTCTTGGGGCCTGGTGGATCTTTGAGTTTAAATGTCTCTGGTTTAACAGAGACTTAGGGTCAGAAAGCCTATACTTCTTCCAAGCCCACGCCACGCCAATTGCATCAATTAATAACAAATTATATGCACATCAGAATAAAGGAAGAATTAACTCTGAGAGCTCAGATTTAAACAGAGAAAAGGTGCAAAACATCTAAATCCTTCTCTCCATTTAACAGCTATTACATTGCCTGACATTTGCCCGATAAATGCTTCTTGAGTGAAATCTTTGTTGGCGTTCCTGCTTTCTTTCTTCCTGTTGAAGAGAACATATTACCCTTTCCTTCAGGACTAATTAGAGTGAGGGTTTACACCATGTTGAATGTCTCTCCTGCCCTGTGGATGGGGTGTGTGATTGTTAAGCTTAGTCACCTTAAAACTAAAGTCCTCTGACTTGCCAATGTCCAACTCTTTATGCAACAAGTGTTCCTCTTCTTTTGTACAGTCATGCCTGTGTCAGTCTGCTAAAGCCTGTAGACATGCAAATAATAGGATGAAGGAAACCCATTCTAATGAAATTGATTTCTATCCATGGATCCTCCAGCAGTACATGGACCCAGGTATGGTAGTTGGATGATCTTAGACACTCCTGGCTAGGGGTGGAGTCAAACCTGTCCATCAAGTGGTAGCTGGATGACACTTTCTTGGGGGGGGGTGGTCTTTTGTATGTGAGATAGGGACACTGTTTCTCTGCTGCTTTCTCCTTCCTCCTCCTGGGAATTCACTAGGACTCTGAGTCTGTCTCTGTGGTGGCCCCGTGTGAGTCCCTTGATCCTTAGAGCTGTCAGTAACCTGCCAAGCATTCACCATCTTTAGTTCCATTCAACTCAGCCCCCACAGGCCTGTGTTCTTCCTGCAGCTGACTTCCCTTTTCTGTGTCACCCGCCTGCAACTGCAGAAATCTGCAGAGGGCCCTGGCTTGTGTCTGTCTTGGACTGAGCTGCGGTGCCTTCTTTATGTATAATTATTTCTTGGTATAAAGCTCTTTCTTAGACATACATGAGTGTCACTGGATTTGTTTCTCTGGCCAACCCGGCATGACACCCCAGGTAAGAACCCATGGAACAGAAACAACAGAAGATTCAGTAGAACCTCCAAAGTTAACCACATCAGTACTCAACACAATCGGATTTCATTTTGGCAAAATGTCGCCAAAGCATTGCATCAGAGCTTGAACAAAACATCAGAATCCCACCCAATGCACATGATTTTTGTAAACAAAAGCAGTTCAGTGTTTCAGTCATCAGGTGTTCGTTGCTTTGTTAATACCTGCTGTCTAAACCTTTTGCAGCTATGTTCCAAGGGTTTCGTCATAATTGTCTTTGTTTTTGTGGGGTTTTGTTCTGTTTTTGGGGGGGGAAATGGGTCCTAAGAAAGAGTTTTTTGGAAAGAATCATAATCATCACGATGAGGAACTGGTTAACTGTATTGTCAATATTATTGATGATTATTTAGTAAACCATTTTAGAAAAGAGCTAAAGAAATGCTAATAGCAGACCACACTAGGCAGATTTTTCTTAGAGAAAACGAACCAGGTCCTAGTGAAAAAAAAAGGCAAAGAAGGGAGAAAATGGAAAGGGATTCTCCCTCCAAAAATGACTCCCTCTCCATACCGCCTCTCCATATGCATGTCCACGTGCAGATCCAGATTCCCGTCAATCATCAATGGACCAGATTGTACTTATTAAAAACCTTTTCAGTGTTGTGTTTCTTATTTAAATTATATTATTTACCTCTGAACTTATTTACTTTGAAATTTCTGTGCAATGTTTGGTATGAAAAGGCAAGGTTAGGATAAAAACCTGGTTATCGAGAAGGAATTAATCTGTTTTCAGGTATTTCTCAGGAAAAAAAATTGATTCAGAACTCAACTACATCACATCTCGATGCCCCTTCTACAACGGAGTAGCCTCAAGGTCCAGCATTCTACTGAGCAGTTAAAAAGAGCGCTATTACCCAAATCTGGATTCACTTGAATCTGACCTCCTAAATTACCCTTGGTCTCAGTGTCTCATTTTCATGGTGGATCAGGCTTCTCTCTTTTCCAGAAAGGCAACTTTCTTAAGTGAGCTACCTTTCCTGGTTTTATTAGTCTCCATTGTGGAAAGAATGGTTTTCTAAGGCAGCATAGAAGTTTCTATGTTTCCAGCAACACAAAGCTCTGAAATGTAAATGTAGGCAGAACGGCTATGGTGGCACTTCCTTCCTAATACAGCATTCCATGCCAGGCTCTGTGGGAAGGAAACAAATGAACAAAAACCCTGAGAATTTTGTTACAAAAGAAAGCAGGAATAATAAAGAAATTTTCTTAAGCAATAGTAAAATGTGTTGGAAGTGCTATAAAGAAATAACTTCCACCCATATTATTGTATCAAAATGTATAAAGATCAACTGTGGCAGTTTAATCAAGCTCTTTCATGACAAAATAGCCTTTTCTTTGTTAGCTTGAGCCTCTCCAAGCTGTGAGGGTGATTGGCAGAAAGATTGCTTTTGATGAAGTAATCTCAGTTGTTCCCTGCAGTAAATGGAAAAATTTAACAGGAAGTTCTATGTTTCTCTCTGTCTCCGAGCCGAGAAGTCCCCAGGTGCACCCACAAGAGCATGGATTACTAGGGTCATCATGGTGTAACACAGAGTTTGAAGTGTTATATCCATCGCCATTGACTATTTTCCCTGACCTTCACCACATCTAGATCCTTTACTAAGCTTCCTCAATGATTCCTTTGGTGTGAGATCTTTTTCCTACTAGATCCCTGACTGATTTGGGCAACAGTCAGCAAAATGAAGAGAACATAATCCCTAAGGCTGATGAGCATGGACACACACACACACACACACACACACACACATTCAAGCTTGGTATGTGCCATTGTTATGATACATCCATGCATTTCTTTGTTCTCCTAAGAGTGAGCCTGTTTGAGAGTGAAGAGGAAGGAAGAGAGATAACAAGATTGAGGAAATGGTAAAGGACGGAAGGAGGAAAGAAGAACAGTGGTGAAATAAAGCCATGCTGTGATAGTTACATCTGGTGTCAATTTGGGACTTGAGAGGATTAAGAGCGAAGGGGTGGAATCAGTCTGTCAATCGGGTGATATCCAATGAAGCCTCTGTGTGGACATGGTCTTCTCCTGAGCATTCTGGGAATTTGTGGATTTCTTCCTTGGAAGTGGGAGAGACTTTCTTGGCTCACTACCTGAGAGATGTTCTACTGGCAAGACACATGGCACTATACCCTTGGAGCTGAAGAAGCCACATGTACCAACCCTGATGCAACCAGACCTCTGCAGCTAGAGAAGCTACGTGGAGACCCCTGTCAGTGCTGGGATGTTTACAATGCCACTGGATCTACAAGACTTCCCTCCTACTGATCGGTGAACTTCCTGCATTCAGCATCATTGCATCTGTTTCATGAGTCTGAAGAGGACTTTATAGATTGGTAGCAGACAAATCGGCGAATAGTGGACTTAAGTACTTGATCTGAACCGGACAGGGATGTTTTCTCAATATTCAATGCTTTTGGATTTAGACCTCTTTCTCATATACGCTTGAGTGTCTATGAATTTGTTTCTCTAGTCTACTTGGACTGACACACATGTTGTTCCAAATGTGATTATAGTGAAAAGGACAAGCTGCAAAGCTAACAGATTTCTTTCTCTAGGCTTCACTAGTTAGAACTTACTTTATAGATCTGACTTCAGAACTGTGAAAATATTTAATGCAAATTCCAAAGCAATTAAATTCAGAAACAAATCTTAAAATCAAAGCCAAGATCAACCAAATGGATCTAAATACTTGTCAAGTTCATGACATAACCACACAGAAAGGCAGAAAGGTTTCAGATAAACTCAAAGACATGAATTCTTCCTTCATTGGGATGAAGTTCAGAAGTTTGATGTCATAAAATTTAAACCATTCACATAGAGTTGATTCCAACTGGTAACAATTTCCTTGAGATAGTTAACTTTCCCAGTCAGCACTAGTGTGAATGGGAGGGGTGGCCACTAGCATCTAATTGGTAGAGACCAGGGACATTACTACGAATCAACAATGTATAGGACAGCCAATGAAGGACTTTTAAGCCTAAATATCAAAAAACAATGAGCTTAAAAATCCTGTCTCAGGCAAGGATTAGCAGATATTTTTTTCCTTAATGTCCAGACAGTAAATATCATATGCATACGTGTCCTATGAGAGTAGCGGACATTGGTGATGGTGATGGTTACTGTAAACTCAGCTCTGCCTCTCGGCAATGTCACCTTAAATGGAAAGAAGCATTCCTTCCTGAGCCTGCCCCGCTTGCATGACCACTGGTTTGTTTGAATTCCCTGGTGTGGCTGTTCTGCTGACCCATCTCACTGAGGGTTCCCCTGCCCCTCTACTTCATTAAACACGCCATCCTCTTTGAAGAACTGGTCTTTCCTGATGATGGCAACAAGAGCACAAGGTGAATGTTGTCCCCGTCCATTTTGATGAGCCTTTTGATCTTATTTCATCTAACTCTGATTTGTTGTTGTTGTTGTTGTTGTTGTTGTTGGGAGTTATGGTAGTCCACAGTATATTCAATTTTGTCTACCAAGAGCACAATTCACATGCTTCAATTCTTCCTCTGCCTTCTTTTTCATTGTCCATCTTGCCTGGGTATATGAATCCATTGGAAAGGCCGTGGCTTAGACAAGGTACACCTTGGTCATCTAGGTGAGATATTTGCTCTTTAAAACTTAAAACAGGTCATTGACAGTGGATTTGCCTGATTGTTTGATTCTTGACAACTGTTTCTATGGTGACTGATTGTTCATCTAAGTATCATGAAGTCCTAGACATCTTCAATCTTACCTCTGTTTATCACGGTGTTACTTACTGGTCCTGAGGGAGGAGATTTGTTTTCCTTCATGTGTAATTCACGTTGAAGGTAGTGATTTTCTTTTTTACCTTCATCCATCAATGCTTCAAGCTGTCTTCTTTTCTGGCAAGCAAGGTTGTGTCATCTGGTTATTACAGGTTGTTCATGAATCATCCTCCAATCCTAAAGATGTACCTCCTGCACATAGACCAGCTTATCAGATGATTTTTTAATGAGCAGATTGAAGACATTCCATGAAAGGATACAATCCTGTGATGAGTTCGTGTGACTGTGTTACAATGAAATTCCACTAACCAAAACAGGTGACCAACTCAACTTTTATAACTGTGAGAAATGTACTGAACTAAGTCAAGATCTATGCATTTAATGTATTTTAATTATGAATCAATAAAAATGGTATTGAAGAAATAAACAACTAGGCTCAAATCCCAAGAAGTCAGAAGCACACTTCAAGAGTCAACACTGGTGATGGGTGAGGGAAGGTGGGGTAGAGAGGGGAAGCCAATTACAAGGATCTGCACATAACCTTCTATCTGGAGGATGGACAGTGGAGGAGTGGGCAAGGGGAGACATCAGGCAGTGTAACATATGACAAAATAATAATGATTTATAAAGTATTGAGGGTTGGTAGGGGAGGGGAGCAGGAAAGGAGGGGAAAGGATGAAAAGCTGATATCAAGGGCTCAAGTGGAGAAGCAGATAGATGGAGAATGACAATGGCTGCAGGCATGTGAAGGTGCTTGGCACAATATATGTATGTATGTACTGTGACATGTGATATACAAACCCCAATAAAATGACACACACAAAAAAGAGTCAACAGTGGTCATAGCTGAGGCAATATGAACAGCAATAAGAATAATAGCTACTATCAAAGAAAATATCAAATACACTTTATGCTCTTGAATTTAAAATTCTATCTTCAAAACTTGCATCCATTACCTTAAAAGGATGCTTGACCCCACCACACAAGGCAAAATACTAAGGGTGTGCAACAGAGCAGAAGCATGGAGATTCTGAGGGAGTGCCAAAGATATACTTTCAGGCCAGGTGTGTCACCCCATTGAACTGAACCGGGGAACACTCCTGGAGGTCAATGAATATACCTTGAATTATTTCCAGGTTTTTATTTTGTTATTTTTTTTACTTATTTATCTGTTTTTTTCTGGACATTGGGTTTCTTTTGTTATTGTCATCATTATGTTTTCTTTGGTCACTTCATCTTATGATGTCTTGTGTGTTTTGTAAATATTATTATCTCTGCAAATCTATGTAGATAAGATAGGCTGGATAAACAGTCTGGAGGAGAAAACAACAGGACTGATGGTTCCAGGAAGACATGGGAGATGGGGAGGTGGGAGAAAGGAAAGGAGGTGGTGTTGACCAACCCAGGGATAAGGGAACAATAAGTGATTCAAAATCAGTGACATGGTGGGGGTGAGAGACCTAATAGGGATTGATCAAGAGTAATGTAACAGAGGGAAATTACTGAAACCCAAATGAAGACTACACATGATAGTGGGACAAGAGGAAAGTAAAATGAAATAGAGGAAAGAACTGGGGGGGAGGGGTGGTAAAGAGCATTTATAGAGGTCTAAATACAGGTATTGTACATAGGTAAATATATTTATATGGGATGATGGAAAGATAGATCTACATGCATCTACTATAGGGTTTGTATTAAGACAGCAGATGGACTTTGGACCTCCACTCAAATGCTTCCTCAATGCAAGAATACCTTGTTCTTTTAAAATGGAATTCCATGATACTCATTTTCCTGACATGATCACTGAAGACAAAGGTGTATAAGCAAAAGGGGTGAAGAAAGATGATGGTGCCCGGCTATCAAAAGATATAGCATTGGGGTCTTACAGGCTTGAAAGTAGACACATGGCCATCTAGCTCAGAAGCAACAAAGTCCACATGGAAGGAGCATATAAGCTTGTTGTGACTATGAGGTGTCGAAGGGATCAGGTGTCAGGAATCAAACAACTAAAAATTATATCATTATAAATAAGGGGGAGTACAGATTAGGGATCCAAAGACCACCGGTAGGTGAAGCAACATACCCTTACAGAAAGGTCACAGGGAGAAGACGAGCCTGTCAAGGTACAGTGTCGCAACAATGAAATATGAAACTTTCCTCTAATTCTTAAATGCTTCCTCTCCCCCCTACTATCATGATCCCAATTCTACCTTATAAATCTTGCTAGAACAGAGGATGTAAACTGGTATGGATAGGAGCCAGAAACACAGGGAATTGAGATGATCCTTTCAGGGCCAGTGGTGAGAGTGGTGATTCTGGTAGAGCGGAGGGAAGGTGGAGTAGCTAGGGGGAACCAACTGTAGGGATCTACATATAACCACCTCCCTGGGTACGGACAACAGGGAAGTGGGTAGAGGGACACATCAGACAGTATACGATATGAGAAAATAGTGATAATTTGTAAATTATCAAGAGTTCATGAGGAAGGTGGGAGGGAGGGGAAATATGAGGAGCTGATACCAAAGGCTTAAGTAGAAGGAGAATGTTTTGAGAATGATGATACCAACAAATGTACAAATGTCATTTGCATACAAGATGTATGTATTGATTGTGATAAGAGTTGTATGAGCCTACAATAAAATGATTTTTTTTAAAAAAGGATGCTTAAAGTCACTCAGAAATTTAGAACTTGGTAAAGAAAAAAAACATGAGCATTTTTCTGCATTCTCTGGGTGTAACAAAACAGTAGTTAAAAGGCATGTCTCTCTGTAAAACTATTCCAGATATAAATAAGGAAGTAATGATAGGATTGAATATCCCCACTTTGTAATAGACAATGATCATCGGTAGCTATTAATATTCAAAGAGACAAAATGATATTATATACCACTTAATGGAGGGGCAGAGCACTACCTACACAGGTAAATTTTTGTAATTGTGACAATGATTTTGTAATATCTTATAAAATTGTGTACTGAAATATTTACAAATGAAACAAGACAATTAAAACTTAATCCTAGGATACTGTCAATGAACTATGCCCAAGGGTTAGAGAGATAGATAAAAATATATAGGTCATAACTTGACATTTGCTGAATAAGCATGATGGGTACATGAAGATTCATTACTCTGTTCTTTTGTGCATAGAAATTTTCTATAATAAAATACACTGGGGTTTATTTTTTTTTACTCTTAACAGAAAAAAAAACCTTCATTGAATTACAAATTTTTTAAAGGATCGTTTAATTTAAAAGAGACTGCTGTATGCTTCTGGAGCATACTCTTTTAAAAATGCAATTTTACCTAAAATGACTAAACAATAAGCTAATTGGAAACTGACAAAGTACAGGTATGTGGGTACCAGTGGCCAATTCCTTTATATGGAGATTAACATGAACCTTAAAACATTGTTTTCTGTACTACATCCAATCCATTCACAATAAGAAATGGAGACAAGGGGACAAACAGGAAGTACGAAACAGATGCTCAGGTCTTTCTCCAGGTGTAGACAGAAAAAAGATACAGCATGATAAAATATGAACAAAGTCAACTGTGTTTGTCAGATGGCTACAGCCAATGTACACGAAAGATCCAATGAAACCACTGATTCCTATGCCTAACAAAACAAATAGCACATACTTCAACAAAAGTAAAATGCAATTGTCAGAACTGTGCTATCACTTGAGTTACAGTTTACGTATCCCATTTGTTAAACAACCTCATTCAGTATACAACTGAGAAAAGTCAGGAAATAAAGGTGTGTTTTGTTTCATTAGTCTCTAACAACCAAGGATCTGACTATTAAAGAGGGATATTTTCCCCAGCCCCAACCACCAGTGCTAATAATAAACCAAACTCGCAACCAGTGATTCAATTCTGACACATCGTGATTGTGTTACTGATTGTTTCCTCTAATAGTTGATATATTTTTTTTAAATATCAATCCTAGGCTCCTCTCTGAGGACAGGGCCATGCAACAATGAATTTTTAAGCTCCACAAGACATTCTGATATTCAACCATAGTTGAGAATCATAGACAAATATAATCTTAAATTCCTCACTGATCCTCAACCCCTTCTGGGGTCTTGTAACAGGAATGTGACAAGCAGAATTGAGCCCATGTTTCTAGTCATGTGAAAAGGGGTAATTAAACAAATAAGCCACTTGGTAAGTAGCAATTAATACTTCTGAATATAAATGGATGAGCAATAGAAATCATTGGGCCACTAATGGACTGGAGCAGAGTCGTGGATAGGACGAGGGAGAGGGGAAGTAGAGAAAAATACTGAGTCTCACCGTCCAGGCTGCAGGAAGTCTGAAGCAATGCCCCTCCCAGGATTCCACCATGCAGATGGGACACAGAACAGGGCAGAAAATGGCAGTGAGAGGATGGGGAGAAGGTCGCACCTGAGCAAAAAGAAAGCAGCCAGCACAGGTCTCAAATGAGCTGCAATAGTATGTTTGTGGCCTCAGGTGACCATAACAAATTGCCAAAAAAAATATGGTCTCTTGTTTCTGAAAACTATAAGGTCAAAAAATGGGAGAGGGTATTTACAAACCCAGAAATAACGGAACAACAAGTATTCCAAAATCAATGTCAAGGAGGGTGTAGGAAGCCTGGTAGGGGCTGATCAAGGGGAACATAACCGAAAGAGATTACTAAAACCTGAATGCTGAGCATGATAGTGGGACAAGTGGAAAGTAAAAGGAAATAAAGGAAAGAATTAGGAGGCAAAGGGCATTTATTAAGATCTGAAAACATATGGAAATATACTTATATATGAGAATGGGGAAATAGAGCTATGTACATATATTTATAGGTTTAGTGTTAAGGTAGCAAGATGGACATTGGGCCTCCACTCAAGTACTCTCAATGCAAGAAAGCTTTGTTCTAGTTAACTGGCATTCTATGGTGCTTACCTTCCTGACATAATGGCTGAAGACAAAGTGGGTACATAGATAAATGTGGTGAAGAAAGCTGATGGTGTCCAACTATCATAAGATATAGCATCTGGGATCTTAAAGGCTCAAAGATAAACAAGTACCTATCTAGCTGAGAAACAACAACACCCACATGGTAGAAGCACACCAGCCTATGTGATCACAAGGTGTCAATGGGATCAGGTATCAAACATCAAAGAACAAAAAATCATATCAGTGTGAATGAGGGGGACTGTGGAGTGGAGATCCAAAGCCCACTGGTAGGTGATGCGCCAAACCCTTACAGAAGGGTTGTGGGGAGGAGACAAACCAGTCAGGGTACAGTATAGCAATGATGAAACATACAACTTTTCTCCAGTTCTCTAATGCTTTCTCCCCCCGCCCCCCCCTATTATGATCCCAATTTCACCTTACAAATACAGCTAGAACAGAGGATGTACACTGGGACAGATAAAAGCTGGAAACACAGAGAGTCTAGGACAGATAAACCCGTTAGGATCAATAATGAGAGTAGCAATACCAGGAGAAGGGGAAGGTGAGATAGAAAGAGGGAATTGATCACAAGGATCTACATATATTTCCTCTCTGGGGGACAGACAGCGGAAAAGTGAGTGAAAGGCGACATCAGACAGTGTAAGACATGACAAAACAATAATATTTTAAAAATTATCAAGGGTCCATGAGGAAGAGAGGGGATGTAGAGAGGGAGGAGAAAAAATGAGGAGCTGATACCAGGGGTTCAAGTAGAAAGAAAATGTTTGAGAATGATGATGGCAAAAAATATGCAAATATGCTTGACACAGTGTATGGGTGTATGAATTGTGATAAGAGCTGTATGAACCCTGAATAAAATGACTTTTTTTAAAAAGTCAAAACAGTTGTCAGCCATGCGGACTACTCCCCAAGATCTGAGAGAGAAATTGTTCCATGTTCCTCTTCCAACTTCTAGTGACCCCGGAAATCCCTTGTCGTATAATGCATCTATCTTTCCTCTGTCTGACTGTCTCTGTAGCATTCTCCTCCTTTCTGCCCTTTCACGGGGGCATCGCACAGGATAAGGACGCATTCTACTGCAGGATGACTCCATATTAGCATAACTGATGGCATTTTCAAAGACCATTTGCACACAGGGTCACATCCACAAGCACAGGGTATCAAGTTTCTTTGGGAGGTGGGGGGATAATGGTCAATCAAGAACAAGCCGTCATCTGTCCTCTACAAGTTCATTCCCATGTGCAAAATATACTCAACTCACCCAGCCTACCTAAAAGTTTGACTCCATTTCCATCCTGTCCGTAGGCTTGCTGTGAGTCAACGTGAACTAAATGGCAGTGAGTTTGGAACTTTTTTGAATGTCTCTTGCAGTTCCATGAATGGCACCATTTGCACTCACATAGTAACCCTGAAGATGGAAGTGGAAACCCAGCGGGGGGGGGGGGCAGACTTATGATCTGCTTCCATAGATATCCAGAGAGATGATAGCCAAGAGAACCCTGTGGAACGCAGTGCAGAAGATAAGTCAGAAAGTATTACTACGAGAGCTCTGGATCATATATGTCTGGGTTTACTCCAAAGAAAATGTGTTTAAGCATGTCTCTGTGCTGACTAGATGAATTCTTCCACAATACATGCTCATAGTCTCATTTGGGAGCCTTCAGATAAAATGTCCAATCAAACACGTGGCTTCTGAGAGGCTACACTCGGCCAGTTAAATTATGGGCAAATCAGTCAGCTCAGAAGGTTTCGGCAACTGTGTCCTGCAATTCTAAAGGAATCATCTTGGAACATTTTCTCCAAGGACAGAAAATGAGCATAGGGGCTGATCCAGAAGAAGTTCTTTTTGAAAGGAATAAAACTGCACTGGTGAGTAAAGTTCCACCAAGGAATTTCTTTTTCCATCAAAACAGTGGCCCTACTCATTCTTAAAGGGAAGAGAGGGCTAACTTACAAGAATTTCATGGGGAGCCTCTCCAGGTGTACCTTACAGATGTGATCTGGCCTCTGCAAACTTCTATGTGCTACCCTAACTAAAAGAACATGGACAAGAAACAAAGATGGAATTCTGAAAGGCAACTCAGAAGCTGTCTTGACATGATGTAAAAGAGAGCACACAATTCTTTAGGGAAAGAGGGGTTGGTGGTGTTGGTAGCGCTTCCTCTGAAGTGCAACCAAGTCAGCTTGAACTCAAGGCGCTTCGATGGCCAGCATAAGGCAGCACTGCTGTACCTGGTGACCTCCTCACAGTGTTGAGTCTTGAGCTGAGTGAGTGTGGCAATGGGTCCATCTTGTGGAGGCCTTCCTTTGTTTGTACTGGCACCCTGCTTTACCATACACGGTGTGCTAACCTCTCTGATAACAAGTCCAAGGACCTTAAGAAGAAGATTCCATCCTTGCTGCTAAGGAGCATTCTGATTGTACTTTCTTCATGACAAGTGTGCTTGTCTTCCGGCAGTCCCTGTGACTTTCAATACTTTTGGACCACGCGCTAATTCGAATACATGAATTCTTCCGCAGCCTTCCTTAGTCACTGTCCAGATTTTTCTTGGGCTTACACCACCTAGTATCTCTATGCTCAGCTTGAACAACTGCCTCTGGGTCTGTGAGCAGTTCCATATGAGCACAATTAAGTGTTCTGAAATTCCCACCATTCTTATGCTTTCCAGCTATTGTTAAGTGTCATGTATTTTTAGTACCGTCCAACCTGCGGTTTCCATCTTCTGACTCTAGAGCAGAGCAGGTTCTGCTGCCGTTGGTAAGGTTTTCAGTGGCTAATCCCTCAGCAGTGACTTACCTAGGACATCTTCCTAGTCTGTCCTTAGTTTGAAAGCTCTGTGAAAGCCTATTCACCAGGAGAGAAGTGCTACTGTTTGAAATACCAGTGATGAAACTTCCAGCATCACAGAAGCATGCAAGTCACCGGAGTGTGATAAACTGACAAACGGTGTGGGGAGGGATTAGAGAGATAGAAACATGGCCTTCAGAAGTATAGGCTATGTCAAGAAACAATAGCTTCACCTTTTGATATCTTTAATGTTTCTATCATTTTATAAGGAACCTTGGTGTTGCTGTTATCTACTCTGGTATCGATTTGATGACTAAGAGTATCGAGGGGGAGTCTAGCCTGTTAGTATAACCAACGAGGCCTCTGGGTGGGCATGACTTGCTCCTGAGAATGCTGGGAATTCCTGGATTTTCCTCCTTGGAGGTGGGAGACACTTCCCTTCTCTCCGCTCTCTTCCTGAGAGACACTGTAGCTGACAAAACACATGGACCTACATACTAGTCCCTGAGCTGGAGAAGCCACACAGACCTACCCTGATGCAGCCAAAACCTAGAGAAGCCACCATGTAGAGACCCCGTGCCAGTGCTGAGAGGTTTACAACACCGCTGAATCTGCAAGACTTCCCACTCACTGACCTGCTTTTGGCATCATTGCATGTATTTCATAAGTCTAAATAGAACTTTATAAATTAGTATTGATCATATGGGCTAATTTGGAGTTAGACTAAACTGGGCTGGGATGTTTTCTTAATATACTGTTTCCCTTTATTTAAAACATATGAGTGCACATATGAGTGCCTATGAATTTGTTTCTCTAGTTTACCTGGACTAACACACCTGATCACACAGTAGGTTAAGTATGGGTCTGCTAATCTAAAGATCAATGGTTCAAACACACTAGCCACATGCTTCTGTAGCAATAGATTTTGGATTACTCTTGTCCTCTATGGCACATGATTCAGATTGTCGCTTTATGTCCCTTTTAATCTAAGGAAGCTGCTTTTCTATTGGAATGGTTGGTTGGATTCTTAAGTCACACACCTTATCTCTTCAGCCAACAGTTGCCCAGCCATGCCCTTACTGTGCTTTCCTGAGCACATGTTGTCTGCTGTCACAGTATGAAGATGCTAACTGTTCATATCTTCAAGTTCTACACCATTCTTTTTTTTTTTTCATTTTTCTCTTATTTTATAATAAGCAGCAAAGAGAAAGTAGACTTTATCCTCAGGGTTTTGCTTGGAAATCTTCTCAAATAAATATACATATTCATTACCTATAGAAACCCTAATGGCACAGTGGGTTAAGTGCTCAGCTGCTAACAGAAAGCTTGGCAGTTTGAACCTACTGAGTACACCAAGAGGAAAGACAAGGCAGTCTGTGTCTTTAAGGATTTTTAGCCTTGGAACCCCTAGGAGGAAGTTCCACCCTATCCTGAAGGGTTGTGAGGAATCAAAATGGATTCCAACAGCAGCCAGTTTCACTTTTGGTTTTATTTCTTATAAATTCTACTTTTCACAAAGTATCAGGACACAATTCAGTCAATGTTTAACCAGGGACTATCTTTAGTCCAGTGTCCAATATCATGTCCGTCATTTCCTTTTAAAGCCTCACCAGAAGTGCATTTATTATCTCCATTTCTGGAAACATTCTGTGCATGACCATGGGTGCTTTCCTCACAATTTTCCTCATCACAATCACTCTTAAAGCCCGTAGTCTTAACCACAATCTCTGCAAGACTGCCAAAGCCTTTCCCGACAAGTGCATCAGACCTCTTCCAGACTCTACCACTATCTAATCCCCAGGCCACTTCCTGTTTTAGATATTTGATCCAGGCACCATCCCACCTCCAGTGCCAGACTCTGTGTGTGTTCCAGAGGCCTGTCATAATGAAACTCTGAACACTGAACATCTGACGAGAACAGAAATTCATTTCCTTACCGTTTTGAATGCTGGATGTTCAAAGTAGGGTATGGGTCATCTGGGTTTTTGAGAGATGAGATACAAGTGAGAAATGGCCCCATCTCTCTCTTCTAGCTTCTGGTAGCTCCGGGCAGGTGCTTGCTGTTGTTTGGCTGGGAGAGCTAGGGACAGATAGAGATAAAGCTAGAGATAGATAAAGCTTCACTTGGCCAGCCTTTCTCTTGCTCTTTGTGGATACGATTCTCTCTTATAAAGACACTAGTAGTATAGGATAAAAAGTCTATCCCCAGCTCACTTCTATATGAACTCATGTTAGCTGATGACATTGAATATAAGCATATTTCAGGGGGGGACATAATTTAATTCATAATACCAGTAATTGTAGACTAACCCTTTCTGCCTGCCCAGCCAACACGTGATTCCCCCGCCTCTTCCTTGCACACTGGTGGTTGCAGAAACAACTAAACCAATTGCTAAGACCTCACATTAAGATAGCATCTTTGCGCTGGTTTCATTGATGGTCTTTCAACTGTGCAGAAAATAAGCATCAGTCTCAAACACAGAAGGTAAGTGACCAATCTACAGGGCATGTACAACCAGATGTCAACTCACTAGCAAAGTTTAGAAGTCACCTTTCCCTTTTTTGGTCACTTTCTGTTATGATCACAAAAGATAGACTGTAAGGTAGGGGTTTCTTTCCTTTTTTGAAAACAAATCATTTTATTGGGGACTCTTACAGCTCTTATAACAACCCATATACATTAATTGCATCACAACATTTGTACATATGTTGCCATCATCATTTTCAAAACATTTTCTTTCTTTTTGAGCCCGTGGTATCAGCTCCTCTTTTTCCCCTCCCCCTTCCACGTTGTCTTGTGAACCCTTGATAAATTATAAACTATTATTGTCATATCTTACACTATACACTGTCTTCCTTCACCCATGTTTCTGTTGTTCACCACACTGGCAGGAGGGGTTTTATGTCAATCATTGCGATCAGTTCCCATTTCTCCCAGCGCTGTCCACCTACCCTCATCATATCACTACTCCCATTACTGTGACTGAGAGGTTTCTCTGTCCTGAATTCTGTGTATCGAAGTTCTTGTCTGTACCAGTGTACATGCTCTGGTCTAGCCTGATTTGTAAGGTAGAACTGGAGTCATGATTGTAGGGGTGGGGCTAGGAAGCATTAAAGAACTAGAGGAATGTTGTGTGTTTCATTGGGGGGGGTTGTTTGTTTTGGTTTTTTAGATAGTTTCTTTTCAGTGGCTATTTCTAGAGAACTCATATGATGTGAGCTGGAAATGTCTAAAGCTATCACCTACAAATTGCCTGTCTTAAAAATAAAAGATGCAGGTTATAAAGATGGAATCATCTGCCTAAGGCCATTCATCTGATAATAAGGGGAAAACAAAATACCCTTCAAATCTATCAAGTCAATTCTGACTCACAGCAACCGGATTCCGGGCTTCTGGGCCTTTATAAATCTTTGTGGGAGCAGAGAAGCTTTTTTTTTATCTCCAGCAGTTCTGCTGGTGGGTTTTAGACTCAATCTTGCAACTAGCAGTCCAACAGCTACCTGCCAGTGTCAACAGGGCTCCCTCTGGTTAGGAGGAGAGAACGCGTATTCTGAATGCAAGCCCGGGCCTCCTCTTCTCCTCCACACAGCTTCCCCACTCCCCAGCTCCTGGGCCAGCCCAAAATGGGCCATTAAACCCCTGGGGTAGTAAGATAATGTGAACACCTGCCACTTAAATTTCACTCTTCATCTCGACGTAGGACTTCCAAATCTATTTCATGGCAATTACTTGGTCTACTGCAAGGGAAAGATTTTTTTTCTTTTTTAAGGTTGAGATAGAAAATAAATGCCAACAAGCTTCCGGCTCCCCTGAGAGGTGCTTGATCCAGAAACCAGGTGCTGCGCGGGCCATCTGAGGCAGAACCTTCTAACGTAGAGCCAAGTGGTCTCAGGGAGGCAAGCATGGCTGCTCTTGCTCCTGTAAGTCACGCCTTGTTCATTAGCCACCTGGTAAAACTCTGATCCCCAAGCCAGTTTCTCGCAGCCTTCCCTGGGCCTGCAGGTCTGGGCACTGACATCCCAGAAGCCAGGTTGGTTGTGACAGAACAGCAGGACCAGACCCTCCACTCTCACCCCTAGCAGCCCATGCTTAGGATTTCCTCTGCAGGATGAGAGTCTCTGTTCCCTGTGGAGGTGGGATGCAAACTGTGGGAGATACAGGAGGAGGAAACGCCAGGGTTCGGGTTTCGAAAGGGGGCCGAGAAGCAGCACGGTCTCCGCAGCTTAGACGGGGACAGCGGCGCAATGAGTGAGCACTTAGACCTAGCTTACTGCTGTTGAATGGAGTCCGACTCATAGGGACCCAGGTTTTGCAAGGTTGTAAATCTGTATCGGAGCAGACAGCCTCATCTCTTGCCCACCGAGCAGCGCGTGGGTTTGAACCACCAATTTTGCAGTTACCAGTCCAAGATTGATCCAACAGCACCACCAGGGTTCTGCCTGAGAATGATGCTTTAAAGTAAGATTAGCAAGTCTGAGTCTAGGTTTCAGAAGTGGAGGGTCACATAAAGATGAGCAGAAGGGCCTAATCTCCCTCCGCATTCCTTCCAGCTCAGGGAGCTCCATCTCAAAGGTGCCCAGCAGAGTGCATCTCCCTCCACCCTGGGTTCCGGGATTCTCGATCCCACATAATGTCTGCTACAGCCCCGCCCCCCAGAACACCCCATGAATTGGCAATATAAAGCCAATTATTAGCTGTTGTCTCAGTTACTGACTGCTCCTCTAACAGAAACACCACATGGAGGTGGCTTCAAACAAGCAGAAATGTACTTTCTCACAGTGTAGGGGGCTGAAAGTCTGAGTTCAGAGCACCAGACCTCAGGGACGCTATTCTCTCTGTGTCTGCTCCCAGGGAAAATCTCTGTCTCTTGATCTTCTGCTTCCTCTTTTCTTGGAGATTGCTACGTGTCTTGGCATTGACCTTACCCATTTCTCTTTCCCCAAACCTTTCACAATGCCTGGCAATGGTCAGAAATAATGTAATGGAGGCTGAATCTAGGTCACTCAGCAGTTCAGAATCATTGGCAAGTAGCACTGGAGAAAGATGGTCTTCACTTCTGTGAAGATTTAGTCTCAGAAGCTCTCAGGGGCAGTCCTACGCTGCCCTAGAGGGCCACTGTGCATCAATATTGACTTGACGGCAATGAGTTTGGTTTTTGAATTTGTATCTATGGAGAGCCTTTAAAAAATGGCTTTTAAAAATGGCTCCCACTGTAAACTGTAGCCTTCCACAACCCTTAAAACATAATACAAACCCCTCTACCATGGAGTAGGGTCTCACAAGTAGGGTCTCAAGCACATCCCCCGTGGGGGGCGCAGTGGAATGGAGCCGGTGGGTGTCTGAGGCTGTGAATCTGTATGGGAACAGAAAATCCTCGAAGGGACTGAGGGGTTCAAACGGCTGGCTTTGCAGTTAGCAGCCCATGGCATCACTCACTTAGAATTTGTGCTCCAATTCAGGTACCGTGGTTCCATTTTTGCAAAACAAGAACCTCCAGAAAAATACTGTCTTCGTAAGCTGCAATTAGGCATAGAGCAAGCACCAGCCTCCTCTTTCAATCAATGTTTGAGAGGAGAAAAAGGGGGAACTAAACAGGAAAGGAGCATGTAATCTTCCTCTTGGTAGAGGGGAAAAAAGCAGCAGTGAAGGACAAAAAAGAGATGGAGAAAAGGCGCCTCTTTCTAGCCCCGTGATTAAATAGTGACATTAACTACAAGTGGCAGCTAATCCCCCAGTTTTCCCCAGATAAGGAGATGCAGGTGTGTGGTATGACTAGGAAAGGGCAGAGCCTCTCCTGGGAATGGCCTTCCTACCTCCACCCTTGCAGGGACTCCTACCACCTCTTGCTTTTGAAGGGCAGACTGCTTTGTAGATATTAAAACTATTGTTGTTATTAAAAATGCTGAAACCTTACATTTGCATAGCTCCCTTCTGCCTAAACGTTTAAAGCCTTTTCATACATTTTGTCTAATCCTCCCTCTTTTTTTTTTTTTTAACAAAAACGTTCCTGGATGCTCTGTAAATACATTTAACAGTTCCTGAAAATATTTAAGCACATTTCAGTCTTATCGGTATCCCCATCCTCCCAGCTTAGCATATTTTCATTTTGATTATCTGTCTCTGAAACACCAGTCACAAAACAGAAAGTTAAAAAAGCTACTGCAAAACTCCAGCCCTAGCCAAACTCTTGCTTTCTTTTCCAAACATCTGCTCCAAGGACCCCGTTCTCTCCCCCACGGTTTCAAAAATAGCAGGGACTCTCTTTCTGCTCCTGTCTGCTCTTTGATATGCATATCAAAGAAATAGAGACAATAACATGCACTGAATGCTGACTATGTGCCAGACATTTTAATTGCTTAACATACATTGTCTTGTGTCATGCTTGTAGCTGAGACTTCTAGCTGTCCTGCTATATCCAGCAATAGCAATCTTAGCTGGACACTTAGGTTTACAAAATAGAGACTCCCCTTGCAATGCGGTATGGCCATATGGCATTCTTTTAACCAATTAAACATAAATAAAAGTTCTTTTGGAAGCTTGCGAGAACACCAACTCATTATTCTCAAACTCTGCCTCTTGTCCTCTTTTTCTAGGATATGACCAACTCTTCCACCTTCCCTCTTCTCTTTCCAAACCACCTACAGCATCACTATTCCCCAAGACTTTTCCTACCTCTCAGAAGAGACGTCCAAGATTAGTTCTTTATGGTTCCTTCCTGATTCACCGGGGCTGACTCGATGGCATACAGAAGCTGGAAAAGCATCGGGAAGGGAACCTGATGAATGATCAGAGTAGGAAAAGAAACGGGCTAGTCTATTTTATTTGACTCAACCAGGGTTTGTTGGTTCAAAGGAAGTGTACAAAATCAGAGAATTGTCATATTTTTTGAACCATAAGACACACCTGCCCCCCAAAAGGGGGTGGGGGGGACAAGGGTGCATCTTATAGTCCAAAGGTGTGGTACCCCCCCCCCAGAACATTTTAGTATACTAGTACTATTTGATTTGGAATATTTTCTTCTTGTTTTCCTGCTCTAAAAACTGGATGTGTCTTATGGTCAGGTGCATCCTATGGCCCGAAAAATATTGTAGTGGATTCATAAGAACAGGGTATCTTCGCTGTTTTTACACCCTGAACTTTCAAAGAAAACCAACAAATACTATTTGTATTCCAACGCAGGGAGAACCCCCATGAGTAAATGGCTGTGGTCTTTTGGAACTAGATCGCTAGGCCATTCTTCTGAGACACCTCGGGGCAGATTACAAATGTCTACCCTCTGGTTAATAGCCAAGAGTTTAATCATTTGTGACGCCTGTGACTCCTCATCACTCATAAAAAGTCCCAAGTATTTGATCAAAGAAAAGGAGTGAAATGAGAATGGGTTTTTGAAAAAGTTGACCATACATCACTTCTTGGGGAAGATGTCTCCAGATGCTATCCTGACATGTGTTGGCTTTCCATCGGCGACTCTTGGTAGCTGGAAGGCTAAGCGTGGGAAACAATAGGCTATCCTTCTTTGTAAGCATGGTTTCACATTGATGATTAGATTTTATGTCAACTGGATAGTACCTATGTGGAAGCAGGGTGGCGTGAACACAGTCAATCAGGTGGAAGTCTAGGGATGTCTCCTTGGAGGTGTGACCTTCCTTTGTAAGAGGGAGAGTCAGAACTTCTCTCGCTTGCTTGCTTGCCTCCCTGCTCAGATTCTGGGTCTTAGATTCTTGCATGGATTCTGTTTCTGCCTCCAGGGGTGGTCCCATGTGGGTCACAAAGCCTGGGAGCTGTTGGCACCACGCCTGGTCCCACCATCCTTGAATCCACGCAACTGTACACCCACTGGCCTATGATTACTTGACTCTGCTTCACCTCTATGCATACTTGGCCTGCAGCTACATGAGTCTGTAGAGAGCTCCAGACAGCGGTGGACCCACAGACTTGAGTTGGACTGGACTAGGATGCCTTCTTGATATAAAATGACCTCTTGATATAAAGTTCTTCCTGATGCATGTATGAGTATCATTGCTTTGGGTTCAGTAAACAACCAGTCTAACACACACACACACATCAAAGTTTTCAGAATTATTAGCACACAGCTGTCTACCCAATTTTATATGCACATCAAACAGAGCCAGGACAACTTTGTTGCCATAAATGTACTTTGAACAACCTGAGATTAAAAGATATCCCTACACCTTTCTTAGATCCTAAAACTAGATATTCCAATTGCAAATCTGTGCGTGTGTTACAGCATCGTCCAGGTGCCAAAGAACCTGAACATTGTAAAGTCATCCTCTGCAAAGAGAGGGACGGATCCACCTGAAAGTCATGTAGAGAAGAAGCGTACACGACACCATCAACTTTCCTCATTTGCAAGGAGCTGCTTGCTATGCATAAAGCTCTCACAGCTGAGACCCTGGATGAGTCAAAGCAGCAAAGCAGAGCGGCTGAAGAGATGCTTGCAAATGAACGTGTCTAAGAGCTGGCATAAAAGGGTATGTCCTAAAACTGGAAAAGAAAGAGGGAGGAAGGTTTTTTTCTTGTTTCATTTTATTTTTCAAGATGGAGGCGAGGAACATACCGGCATGAAGTAGGGAACTAATAGAGCAGTCTGAGGGGCCAGCCCCAAGACCAACTATGCAGACAACTGCCCATCTCCCCAGAAGAGTTCACTTCAAAGGTTGGCACTGAAGCTACAGCTCCAGGAGAGGAGCACAGCTGATCAGAGAACACTGGAGCAAATGAGGGGGGAAGGAGGGAGAGGGGAGCACATCCGGGCCCACCAAGCCCTGGGGACACTACTCCTGCCCACAGCAGCCAATGCACAGAGAGGACGATAGGGCCGGCCCCACTAAAAGACACAACATCCCTCAGTGACCTATAGCACTTGGGGGACAACCTTGGAAACATAATGCAAGAGTTGTGCTGCCATCACACCGGGGTGACATGCTAAAGGAGTACAACAGAACCGTAAGGGGAGCAGAGCAACGAAGTTATCAGGGTGTACCAAAAATAGACTTTGGGACCAGGGCATAGCACCCCACCAGACTCAGCCAGAAAACACCCCTTCAGGTCAACAAACAGGCATTTTATAGGCTTTTCTTTTTTGTGTTGTTAGTTTTTCGTTGTTGTAGTTTTCTTTTCTTTTGTTGCTTTGTTTTTGTTCTTTTTTGTTTTTGTGCTTATTATTATCTCTGCAGGTCTATCTGGATAAGATAGGCAGGATAAACAATCTGGAAGAAAGAAACAACCAGACCGACAGTTCTGGGGGGACACAGGAGAGGGGGAGTCAGGGGAAAGGAAGTGAGTGTTAACAAACACAGGGACAAGGGAAAAATAGTGATCTAATATCGATGTCAAGGAGGGTACAGGAGGTCTGGTAGGGCTTAATCAAGGGGAATGTAACCAAGAGGAATGACTGAAACCCAAATGAAGTCTGAACATGATTGTGGGACAAGAGGAAAGTAAAAGGAAATAGAAGAAAGAACAAGGAGGACAAGGCCTTTATTGAGATCTAAGTACAGGCAAGTACATATGTAAATACAATTACATATGATGATGGGGAAATCGATCTATGTACATAAGCTTATAGGTTTAGTATTAAGGTACCAAATGGACATTGGGCCTCCACTCAAGTACTCCCTCAATGCAAGAACACTTTGTTCTATTAGACTGGCATTCTATGATACTTACCTTTCCTACATGATTGCTGAACTCAAAGCAGGTGAATAAGCAAATGGGAGAAGGGAAAGCTTATGGTGCCTGGCTAACAAAAGATATAGCATCGGATGTCTTAAAGCCCACATGGAAAAAACATACCATCTCATGTGATCACGAAGAGTTGATAGGATCAGGTATCAGGCATCAAAGACCCAGAACAAAAGAATCAAATTGTGAATAAGGGGGAGTGCCAAGTAGAGGCCCAAAACCCATCTGTAGGCAACTGGACATCCCCTTATAGAAGGGTCATGGGCAGGAGGCAAGTCAGTCAGGATGCAGTATGAAACATACAACTTTCCTCTAGTTCTTTAATGTTTCCTCCCCACCCCCACCCCCACTATCGTGATCCCAATTCTAACTTACAAATCTAGCTCAAACAGAAGATGTACACTGGTACAGATAGGAACTGTAAACACAGGGAATCCCAGACAGATGAACCCTTCAGGAGAGTGGAGAGTGACAATACCAGAAGGGTATGGGGAAAGTGGAGTAGAAAGGGGGAACTTATCATAAGAATCTACATATAACCCCCTCCCTGAGGGATGGACAATAAAAAAGTGGGTGAAAGGAGATTTTGAACAGTATGAGACATGAAAAATAATAATTTACAAATTATCAAGGATTTGTGAGGGAAGGAGAGGAGAGAGGGGAATAAATAAGCAGCTGAGACCAAGGGCCCAAGTAGAAAGAAAACGTTTTGAACATCATGATGGCAACAAATGTGCAAATGTGCTTGGCACAATGAATGGATGTATGGATTGTGATAGAGTTGTACATGCCCGAAATAGTTATTTTTTAAAGAATGAATGAGTATATGAGGGTCTTCAAAGCAACATTTCAAATACAGCAACTTGTAGTTCTTCAACTTTAATGCACATTAGAACCCCCTTCAAAAGTTTCACTGCCGTAGATTCAGTACTGACTCACAGTGCCTCTATTGAAGAGCCTCTGGTGGCTTTGAACTGTCGATCTTACAGTTTGCAGCCCAATGTTTCACTCCTACACCACCAGGGGTCCTCAGACTCACCCAGAACGTTTATGGAAATCATTCTCCCTGGGTTTTACCTAACAGTTCAACCTTCTGTGTGAGGCCTACTAAATTGTAGTCATATGATATGAGTGCAGACATTCTAGCGCTGGTAGCCTTTGAAACCATGACCCAACACATTGCAAATGATATCCTAGAACATTCCAACAGGAATGTATCAGATGTAAGGATGCTAGGGTGTTAGGATCATTTGAGTTTCATAGTCTGAATTTGTTCCAAAAGTGGTGGTAAAAAATTCAGAATTATGATGAGGGACATTCTCAAAAATATGTCCATGTGGTCCTTTCCTCGAAGAGATGGCATGCTTCAGGGAGAAGACCAAGGGAGAGCCATCCATAGCCTTGTGGGTTTTTTAAACCCCACAGGTGTCTTTGGTACCTTTCCCCACACTTTGGTGACTGCCTCACTTGGAGCAGCTCATGTTTCTCTATATTACAGAGAAGAGGAGCCAGATATTTCTGTACATGTTTGGTTTGGGTTCGGTGCCCCAGAGCCAAGACAAACTGCAGCTGTCCCCATTTTCTGTTTAACTGCTCTCTGAATGAGATGGAAGGCACAGCTGCGCCTATGAAAAATGGCTCTGAAAGACATGCTGCCTTTGGGTATTTGGGTCGAACGGATATTGGAGCAGCCTGGGTGAGGAAATGTGACAGGGAGACGAAGAGCATGCTACTCTGGGCGGTGACTCCAGAAGAGTAGCCACGCTGTTATTTGATTAGCTTATCCTCCCCTCTGGATGGTCACGGGGCTCTGCATGGCTGGAGAAGTCATTTAAAACAACTCTGTTGAGTGGTTTTACCTCTTTCAACTGAGATCACCAGAATAAGTGAGTAATTGATGATGGCAGTGCATCAAGTTGGTACAGCTTGGAGAGCGGCTGGGGACACCACTGGCCACCCACTTTGGGTCTTGTCGCCTTAAACAGTCAGTCTGTTCATTTGTAGAATGGGGATAAGAACACCATGTTATAAAGAACTGTTGGGGGAGATATCATTTTGTTGTTGTTGCTGTTGCTTTGTATTTTACATTTCCCAGTGACCTGTGTGTGTTGTTAAGTTCTACTGCCTCTCTCTACTTTCTTTATTCCTTTTTCTTAAATCATTTTATTGGGGGCTCTACAACTCTTGTCACAATCCACACATACAGCCATTGTATCAAGCACTTTTGTATATTTGTTTGCATGTGTTGTGTGAGTCTCAAGAGGAATTCTTTGACTGGCATCAGGTATATGGGCTAATATTGGACTTATGGACTTGATCTAGGCTAGGCTGGTATGTCTTATTGATACATAATTACTTTTTGATATAAAGTTCTCTCTGACACACTTATGAGTGTTTCTGGGTTGTTTCTCTAGTCAACCCTGATTAACACAATAATTTAAAGATTCAAATTGGTGGCTGAAACAGTGAACTTACAAATGCTATACTTCCCAATCATCATGTCTATCAATCATTATATCAAAAACAATGGTCAAAGAAAACCACATAAAATCAGTACAGCCAGATCCTCAACTCAATTCTTTTTTACTATTTTTGTTTTGCTTTGTTTTGTTTTTCTTTTTGGGCATCACTGCTCTCTGGTGGTGGGAGTAGGAGGCCCAGCCCCACTGCTGGAATTGAACCTCCATCCCAGTGGGCCACAGTCCTGCGCACAACCACTATGCCACCGGGGCTCAGCCCTTCAACTCAATTCTTAAAACAGGAAAGTTCAATGCTCACCTATCTGATCTTAATCCTTATCTAAACTATTTCACTGATAGGAAATAAGATCTTATGCATCAAGCCAGGGCCTTCTGTCATCCATTTTCACTAAGCAGCCTGGTCTCTGAGAAATTCAAGAGACAATTTCTCCCCCTAAGTTCAAAATACACACTAATCACATTCATTTTTGCCATTTTAAACAGTAATAACTAAAGACAACAACCAAAGAAAATAATCAAAATTTTCACTTCCCATATTCTCCCAGAAAACAACCCAGTAAACTGCCTGGTCATATCTTACCTCTGGCTGGCCAAAGGAGGAAAACCACAATGAGGCAGTCATCAAACACGCAAGCATCCATTCTCCACCTTCATGCTTTGCTTCTCTAGTACCCCACTCCCAAGGTGCCACAATGTGGTAGTCAACTCGGATTAACACGCAACGCAAAGGCAGGAGCTCCTTTGTGATCCCAGTCGCTACTTGATCTCCAAAGTAGGATTTTGATCACTGTCCTTGTGGATGATATTGTGCCAATTGACCTTGGTGTCTTCAGCGAGCTCAGGTCCAATGACATACACCCTCCCGTTGTCATATATATGATGTTTTCATAACTTTGCTCCTTATATACTCTGCTTTACATGTAGATATTTTTGAAGCCTAAGCCCATTCATAGGAATATCACCTATAAAATATATGTATGTATGTATATATAGATGTGTGTATATATATATATTTATGGGTATAATCCCATTTTCCTTCCTACACCATTCAGCTGGTTTATCTTTGCATCCTTTCATAGATTATTCATATTGAGGATTGAGTAAATGCTAGCTAGTACTAACTTCTATAATTTTAAACTCCTGTTTCCTGCTTGGTGTCTTCCTTTGCCTTCCTCAATTTTGAATTTTTAAATAGCAGGGATCGCCTATAGTGTTTGTCTTTCTGTGATTGACTATCTTCATTCAGCATACTGTCCTCCAAATCTATCCATGTCATGAAACGTTTCACGCTCTCATAATTATTCTTTAACAACGTGTACTGTTGTGTTGTGTATATGAGCCAAAATTTATTTATCCATTCATTTAATGATATGTCTTTAAGTTTTTTCCATATTCTGGCTATTGAGAATCAAGCGGTGATGAATATGGGTGTTATATAACTGTTCATACTTTGTTCTTTATCCTGTATATACCAATAAAAGCTATTTTTGGTCACATGTTATTTCTACTCCCAATCATTTGAGAACATGTTGTACTACTTTCTATATTGACTGTACTGCTTCATAGTCTTACCAGCAGTGTGGGAGGTCTTCAATTTCTCTCCCTCCTCTACAGCAGTGGTTCTCAACCTGCCTAAGGCCATGACTCTTTAATACAGTTCTTCAGGTTGTGGTGACCCCCAACTATAAAATTATTTCCATTGCTACTTCATAATTGCCATTTTGCTACTGTTATGAACTGGGCAACCTCTGTGAGTGGGTCAGTCATTCAACCCGCAAAGGAGTCACGACCCGCAGGTTGAGAACCGTTGCTGTACAGTATTTGCTGTTTGACACTCTTTGGAATTTTGTTACCAATGCTGGGATGAGCTCTCCCAATTGCTATTTTCATTTGCCTCGCTCCACCCTTTCCCATTGTGAATAGTACTGTGATGAAGGTGGGTGTGCATATCTATTTACATAATGCCTTTTCTTTCTCTAGGCTATATGCCGAGTAGAGGGACTGCAGAATCACATGATATTTCTATCCTCTAGAATGTCTCCTGTGCACTGAATAAGAAAATCTATCGGGCTGTTGTTAAGTGAGGGTTACAAAGACGAGGACTGCATCAACTTGTGGAAAAAATGAAATTAAAATACAATGGGAAATGCCCAGCATTTTTTGAAGCTCCCTTGTAGGAGTCTGAGGTCAAGTTATTTTATTGTGTAGTTTAGTTCTTCCATGTCTCTGTTGGGTTTCTTTCTAGTTGTTCCTTCATTGAAACTGGTATATTAAAGTCTCATCATTATGGCCCAATGCTTTCCTGTCAGTTTATTGTACTGTGGTGGCTTGTGTGTTGCTGTGATGCTGGAAGCCCTGTTAGGAAGCCATCGTGACGATATTTCAAATACCGGCAATGTCTCTCATGGTGACCAGGTATCGGTGGAACTTCCAGACTAGTGTGACTACAAAGAAGGAAGGGCCGTTCACTTCTGAGGGCTTGGCCACTGAATAACAGTGAAACATTGTCAGGTTATAGTGCTATAACATGAGACTCTCAGGTTGGGAGGCACTTAAAATATGATTGGAGACTGGCTGCCTTCTTAAACAGAGTCAACCATAATAATATAGATGGAATCAAGCTTTGGGAACCTTCATTTGCTGCTGAACCCAACTCAAAATGAGAAGAAACAGCTGCAAAGCATCCATTAAGAGTTGGAATGTGCATCAGATGGTGTAAGATATGGGGTAGAGGTGGGGGAAGAAGAAGAAGAATTAAAATAATAACAAGGGTTCTTGGGGAGTACTGTGAGGAAGGGGAGCTGATACCAATGTGTTCAATAAGAAAGAAAATGTTTTGAAAATAATGGTGGCAACAATTGTACAATCTACTTGATTTAATTGAACTATGGGTTATAATAATATCTGCAGTGCTCCCATTAAAATGGGGGGGAGTGGAATGTATGGAGTGTGACTACTTGAAAACTTGAAAGTTGGAAGTTGCTAAAATTACAATGGACTGCAGAAAGGTCCACATTCACGGCATTCATGAATTGAAACAGACCGGTATTGGCCATTTTGAATCAGAAAAGTGTAAGACTTGCTATGCCAGAAAATATATATCCAAGAGGAGTGATAACACATTCATCATCCAGAAAACATTTCAAGATATAACTTGATGTACAGTACTGTCTGTCATAAGAGATAGCTATATACCTATAAGAAAGTCCATTTAGTAAGACTATTATTCAAACACATGCCAACCACTAAAGATAATGTTGAAGAAATTGAAGAATTTTGTCAACCTCTCCCATCTGAAATTGATCAATTATACACCAAAGTTGTGTTGATAATTATTGAATGCAAAAATTGAAAATGAGGAAGGAATAATAGTTGTAAAATGTAGTGTTGGTGATGGACATGACACCGGAGATTTAATGAGAGAATTTTCAACCAATAATTTCTTCATTTCAAAATAGTGGTTTTTTTAACCGCATAAAGGGCTACTATACACACATGTAGTTTGTCAGATAGAATACATGGGAATAAAATTGACTACATCTGTGTAAAGAGATGATGAAGAAGTTCAATATCAGCTGCCAAAATTAGGCCAGTAGCTAACTTCAGAACAAACTATATATTGTTCATATATAAGATTGAAGGTGAAGAAAATTAAGGTAAATTCACAAAAGCCAGGATATGATATTGAGTATATTCCACTTGAAATTTGAGAACATCTCAAGAAGAAATTTGACACATTGAATACTAATCACAAAAGACGTGATGATCTGTGGAATGACATCAAGAACACTAAGAAAGCAAGAATTTGTTCAGAAAGCAAGAGGTTGTTTAAAGAAGTAAAAAGGCCAGTATAAAAGGCAGTGATATATGTGCATTCCCTAGAACCTCATAGAGCCTGAGTCTTTGTAATTCCTACCAAACAATTTTTTTCCTGATAGTTCTGTGTAAGAAGAGGTAGGGAAAGATGCTGACAGATTATGACTCAGTTTTGACTAACTGTCATTATAAAAGCTTGGAATGCTAACAAAAGAGTTGTTAGCTGATGCTAATTGTTCCTCCCCTTATTAATTCAGAAGAGTTCAGGTAGTTTCTGCCTCAAGCCCTTTTTCATATTACTAATATTAAAAAGTGATGACAGAAACACAGAAAGTATACTCTCCATAATAATAATTATATAAAATCAGAATTTAGACCAAATGCATCAATCAACTCATACATTTACTTGGAACTTTCCTCATTTCATCAATGAATGATCTGGGTCCTGGGACATCTCCTAACCACCCAACCCCTGGAATGAACATGTTCTCTACTGGTCACTCTGTAAGTCTAGATCAAAGTGATCCCAGACTCAGCAAGTACAAAAGCTGTGAGTCTCACTGCCCTCATCTTCATTTGTGCTCATGTCGATACAGAGTCATTCAAGTCTGAAATCAAGGATCATTCAGAGAGCAGGAAACCTGAGCTTAGGGTGAAGAGCAGGCAGTATATGTACAATCAAAGAGATAGAAAACATCACCAGTGTCCTAAGTACAACAGACCAGATGTCAACCCTTGCTTACTTTGGGAAGCTGCCAAGCCCTTAATGAGCAAAAGAGAAAGGCTATTTCTGATGCCTCTGGAAAAGAAATTAGCCAGGGAACAATTAAAGTCATTGAATGAGAAATTAGAACAATGGGCAAAGACTGTTAAAGCCTCCTTTGATCAAAACAGTTAATTGAAATTATCTGTCTGTGGAGGGGAATTACTCTTTTTGAAATTAGTGAATGTACCATTAGGGTGATGAATAACTACAAGGAAAGGGTCAATAAAGTACTTATTTTGAAAGAAGAAGTCTGAACGCTTTCATTTTAAAACCACAGTAATTAAATCTACAATGTGATTTAGCCAATGTTCAAGTATCCTTGAACTTTTTAATGTTGAATTCATTTAGTATACACAGTTCTTAGTTGTTATGAAGCAGATAAGTTATACACAAAAGCCAGGGGAGGAAAAGAGGGCATTAAAAGCATATATAAACCCAATATATCCAAACCAAGCAATCAAACTCACTGCATGTCATAGATTCTGTAAGCCCTAGAGTCAGAGTGGGCTGCTGCTGTGAAGTCAGAAGTTCAAAACCATTAGCTGCTCTGTAGGAAAAAGATGAAGTTTTCTGCCCTGGGATAATTTTTGGTCTTAGAGACCCACAGGAGTCTTTCTACTTCACCCTAGAGGTTTGCTGTGATATAAGTGCTCGTGAGTTTGCCCAGGTCAAATCCAGTCGATGTCTGCTGCACATGTGTCAGAGCAGAACTGTGTTCCACTAGGTTTTCAAGGGCTCCCTTTCCAAATGTAGGCAACCAGACCTTTCTTCTGAAACACCTCTTGATGGACTTGAACTACCAACCTTTCAATTAGCAATTGCGCACATTAGTGATTAACTCCAAAGCCCGGTTGTCATCAAGTCAGTTCTGATTTGTGTGACCTCTGTGTACATGCAATTGTGCTTCATATATTTTTTCTTTTAAAAAGACAATATTCATCATTCTGCTCTTGTTGCTGAGTCTGTACCCTGTAAAACATGCACCCAACTCAACAATGTCTACCTGTAAAATTCAATGGCATCCATCTCCTTATTTGAGTGGTGCAGCCATTATCATCTTCTGTTTTCAAGTTGTTTGAATTTTTTTCACCCTTATTGATATAAACTCATTGCTCTCTAAGGTTTCTATCTTATCTTTGTGGTGGCTTTTACAATTTAATCTCATGTGCATGATTCCTAAACACAGTTTTCAATTGCTAATCTTTTCTGAAATGGATCTTCAGATCTTTATTATTATTATTATTATTATTATTATTATTATTAAATCATTTCATTGGGGGTTAGCACAACTCTTATCACAATCTACATATGCATCCATTGTGTCAAACACTTTTGCACATTTTCTGCCATCATCGTTCTCAGAATATTTGCTTTCTATTTGAGCTCCTCATTTTTCTCCTCCCTCCCCACTCCCCTTCCCATGAACCCTTGATAATTTATAAATTACTATTATTTTGTCAAATCTTACACCATCTGATGTCTCCCTTCACCTACTTCTCTACTGTTCCTCGCCCAGGGAGGAAGTTATATGTAGATCCTTGTAATATGCTCTCCCTTTCCACCCCACCTCCCCTCCACCCTCCCGTTATTGCCATTCTCACTACTAGTCCTGAGAAGTTATTCTGTCTTGGATTCTCTGTGTTGCCAGTTCCTATCTGTACACTCTCCAGTCCAGCTGGACTTGTAAGGTAGAATTGGGATCATGATAGTGTGAGGGGGTGGGGAGGAAGCATTTAAGAACTAGAAGAACATTGTATGTTTCATCGTTGCTACACTGCACCCTGACTGGATCATTTCCACTCCAAGAGCTTTCTGTGAGGGAATGTCCAGTTTCCTTTGCGTCCCCACTGTGCACTCCCCCACATTCACAATGATATGATTGTTTTAATTCTTTAATGCCTGATAGCTGATCCCCTCAATATCTCGTGATCACATGTGTTAGTGTGCTTCTTGCATGTGGACTGTTTCTCAGCTAGAAGGTTGCTTGTTGATCTTCAAGCCTTTAAGACCCCTGACTCTATATTTATAGTCAGGCACCATCTAGTTGCTAGTTACCTAAGCCTCATCCTCCAAATGGCAGTCCCTACATATCATCAAGTTTGATAGACACAGACATCACCAACTATAATTTAAAGGTACCCTTTTTTGCATGCTCATTATAGATAGACATTCACTACAATTTGGTCAGTATTTACTACTTTAGGATCTCCGTCAAGTCAGTTCCAACTCATGGTGGCTCCAAAGATGTCAATGTAACATTATACTCTGCAGATTTTTGTATATTCCAGTAATATAGACCAATGGTTCTCAACCATGCTAACTCTCCTCTTAGATAGTCCCCCCTCCCCAGAGGCATTTGCCAAGGCCCAGAGACATTTCTCTTTGTCATAGCTGTGAAGAAGGATACAACTGACATCTAGTCGGTGTGACATAAGTGGCTGTTAAGCATCCTTCAGTGGATGAGTCAGCCTCCCCAACAAAGAATGACTCCATCCAAAATTTAAAGAGTTGCCACTGTTGAGAAAGGTGGATCCAGACCTACTCTGAGGTGAAATTTGAGCTCATTTCAACTGCACAGAGAAAGATTTACTTTCCTTTGTTCCCCCTTTAGATTTATTCATTTTTAAAGAATATTTTGATTGAAAACCCTTACTCAAGCCGAGAGAACTCTTCTTCTCTTCCCTTCCCACCCCTTTCCATATAGTTCTGTTGTTCAATCCCAGAGAGAGATTTTCTTGAAATTAGTTATCCTAGCGTGATAAATGGAAATATTCATTTAATCGAATAGCCAAATCATTGCAAACAGTTGGGACGCTCCCTTACATGAGGTTAGCATGGATTGGACTCAACTAAGTGACAACTAACAGCAAGAACATTGACAAATACTTTGTTTCTTAATGCAAATCTGTTAGGACTTGTAGGTGGTAAGTGGAGAATTTCATTCATTACTAATGTGTGTATACTTACGAGGCAATCACTCCAAAATGAGCACTGCGCTTAACCTTTTATTTTCCAACATTTTTTTTCTTTAGTGAGAGCTCAATTAGAAAGAGAATACATTGTGCTTATGCTTTTTATTTAGTTCACTAATCACCAGAGTTTTAAAAAAAATGAAAAATAGCCAAAGAACCATTTTGTCTCCTTGTTCAAAGCTTAGTTACAGGAGTTAAATTGTTGGCTGGAGTTTAAGTATATTTCTATTCCAAGTATTCAACATTTATTACCTGGGAGACTTGTTTGTCAACAGAGCACATATTAAACCAGTTACTGGAGGTACGCTAAGATTGTGTATGTTAATTTACACTTGACAAACTTGCCTCTGCTGTGTCTGCTGGGACACAAGCTAAATACTAAATCTGACTTGTATTAGCAGTACTCACATAAACTAGAAAGCCAAATCCCCATGCAGGGCATAAAAACATGAGTTATATGAGCCAGCAAGGGTGCCTGGGGAAAATGGCAGGTTCTAAGGAAAAATTTATTCCAGGGAAACAATCATGACCTTTGATGAGTCATATGTGCGTGATTTATCTTACTGGCTTTCTGTAGAGGGTAAAAGGGCTCCCTGAAAAACTGTGGGGGCTATCATGTGGAGTGAAAATTCTGTAGGGTGGACAGTAGTGTTTAAATTGGGAGTTGGGAACTGTGCTTTGGTTTGTGGTTCATAATTTTCCCTTGACTCTCTGAAAGCAAGGAAATAATTCCACGGAGACAAGCTTGACATGTAGCGGAGTCATAGTTTGTGTTCTCCCCTGTCACGGGGCTGACTTTGTGGCCTTCAACGAGGACACACAGCTCTTGCACCAGGGAATTCTGGCTCAGGCTTCATATTCACCCATCCTTTTGGAATTTTAAAGAAAAACATGCAATCAGATAAGTGTGCTCACAGCACTGAGATGAGAAGACATTCAAACTAGTGTCCATACGTAATCAAGACAATGAATTGAATTCTTAAATCTTTGTTGTCCAGTCTGTTTAGGAAGAAGATGAACACTATTGGGCAATTTATGATCATCAAAGTTAGGACTATTCATAAAGCAATTTCAACATTGGGAAATACACATTGTGCATTATCTTCTATTATAGAATCATATGTGCCTACATAAGTAAAATTTTCCTTCCCTGAATCTGTAAACTTAGTTTTCAAGTAAGAAAGAATTTGTTAAATTTCTCTTTAGAGGGGACATTTAAGTCATTAGGATCAAGTTGTACAATCTCTTGGATACCTTCAGGCATTCTTCATCAGGTATGTATGTTAGGGACGAAAAGTCTATTTGAAAGACTGTCATAAACTTTATTTTAATGCAATATTCAATGTGTCAATAATGGTTAAGATGTGATTATGTGAAATTAATCCCTGCCATTCAGTATTCTGGAACACTCCCATCATTTACTGGTTCCATTTTCATGCTTCTGTGACTGTGGGTTGCTTAATGTCAGTGTTTGGTAGTATTCATTTTGTCGAGTTTAAAAAAATTTTCCCCAAAATCTTCTCTTAAATTATGTGAATGATAGGGTTAGGGTTAAAAAATATGTGAATAATTTGATAACAATGGGTGGAAACTTTTGCATGTCTTTAAATTCACATTAGAATCTTGGTAGAACTTGACTTGTCCAATGAAAACGCTGCAATATATTACTCTCCATATCCAACATAAATGTATACTCACGTATTTTGTTGGTGATATTTTCTACATCACTCTTGGTAGCTACTTTTTTATCTAGAAGCATGGTGGCATGATGGGTTATGAGTTGGGTTGCTAATGGATAGGTCAGTCACTTGAAATTAATGTCCCCTGTGGATCTGTGGATCAAAGGCAAGACTGTTTTTGTAAAGATTTACAGCCTCAGAAACCCAAAGTGGGCAGCTCTACCTTTTCCTAGAGTGTATCTATAAGCCAGAATCAACTTGACAACAGTGAGTTTGGTTGTAGAATTTTTTGTGTCTGGTTTTCAGCAGTATTTTCTAAGGTATCTAGAATCTGAGTATGCAATTCCACCATTGCACTCATTGCACACGACTCCCAGTGTGTAATAGAATGACATTTTAATGCTTCTTTGGTAGTTGTCTAAATATATTTTAAACACTGCTCATTAGCAAGTAGAGGAGGCAAAAATTTAGAGGAGTAATTGAAGAGAAGGAAAAGAATCTACTGCTTCCAGACACCAGTCTTCCTGAGCTACTCCTTACAAGATCAACTGAATGTCATGCAAGTGGCATATGATCACATTCTAAAATTTTCTCTTGTCTGCCTTTATAGCACCTTATCATATTGACAACATTGTTCTAAAACTGGGTGCTGCACTTAGAAAAATAAATTTTGCAAACTTCACATTCATGACATAGTACTTGGTTTGTAGCTTCTCCACTGGTGTGACCTTTTAAACTAGTTGATGTGATAAATTTCTTGACAAACTGAAGTTACATATCTTAAAACAATACTTAACAAGTCAGTATGAGAAAGATTAGGAGTATAACTTAAGACAATCTGAAATATCAAGCTATACTTATTTCACTAAATATGGTTGCTTGAACATTCTTTTTTTGTGAAAAAAAAAAGGAGAGTTCGAACGTTCTCTCTTGTTAAGTTTACTGATTCTTTATATGTTATTTTAGGCACATGCACTAAGTTGCTATTCCCTGTGCTGCCCTGTTTTGAGTTGTTACCTGCTAAAAATGGATCTGACTGAGCAACAAGTTCAAGTAAGCTTGTATTTCTGTTTCTATATTTCCATTTTGTGGGACCTCAAACACTTCATTTCTTCTTCCAAAAGATAGTCCACGTTCAGTAATTGTTACAAATACAGCAACAACCTGTTGCAAAATGGCTTTCCACTATCACTGTTCTTCCTTAATTGGGGTCTTAAGTTTATGATTTTAGCCAAAAACATGTTTTGGCTTAAATATAACAAGATACAGTTTCTTTAAATTGATTTGTTTTCATATTTATCAATCAGATTTGAGTTGTGCTCGTTTTTTAAAAACCAGTATTAGGAAATTGAGAATGATGTGATTTAAGATTGAATTTTGCATCATTGTACAATGGCCAATGCCTTGCTTAAAGTGCATACTAAGAAGCCCTGGTAGTGCTGTGCGTTAGGCGCCAGCTGCTAACTCCAAGGTTGGTGGTTCAGATTCCTCAGGGGCTCCGGAGGAGAAACACGAGGCTCTGTGTTCCTGAAAATATTTACAGTCTTGGAAAACTTATTTCAGGACACTGTGAGTGGATATTGACTCCATGGTAGTAAGTTTGTCGACAGCAAGAATAAACACTATGTCCCAGTCAATTTTTGAAAACAAAAATTCACTTGATACATAAAATACAACTTGTATCATATACACATTAATAGCTTCAGTCTTTTTTGACATTTTCTGCGACTATCTTTCTTGAACCATTTTATTAGTGCATAATTTATCTATCATAAAATTCAATAGTTCAATCATTCAATCATATCACAGAAAATTGTACAATCACTCCCACATCAATTTTAGAGCTCCCCCCATGGTTAAATTGCCTTTAAGATGATTTGTACAATCATAATGCATTCTCCTGCTCCCTCCCTCCCCCTGTAGGACTTCGTTAGTTACTCACAAAGTCCCCTTTCTCTTCCTATTTCCTTCCCTCTGCCCCTCCATGAATTCCCTATATTCCCTTGTATCTATAATTATCATTATGTATGCACTTCTCCTGTGCTTCACAGCTGGAAGACTCAAAAGAAAACAAAATCATGCTCAGGTGGTAAAGGTACAAACATATTAGAATACAGACAAAAATTAATGCATAAGAAGACAAGGACCCTCAACAATAATTTTTAAAAGCCCAGGAAGAAATTTCTGTCATGGGACCAGCAAGAGATACTTGCACCCAGAAAAACTTCAGGTGGAGTCTACAGGGTGGTCAACTGGCCAAGTGTCTAGTTCAATCCAGTATTACCAAGTTTACGATGGTCTGTGTCCATTAGAAAGGCTGATGTCAAGTCTTGCTTGTGGCTAGAGTGGATCTGCTAATGACCCAGTCTGACCAGATCCTCTCCAGATGGGTTTAGGGATCTCACTGTCCCCCATGACCTTCCACAAATTGGGCGTTCATAAGTTCTGCTCTCTTGCTTTTCTCCTCACCTTATTTGAGGGTTTAGTTGTCATCTTTGGATCACACAAGCTGGTGGGCTTCTTCCGGCGTGGTCTTAATTGACTCCTTGCTTAGATGATGGCTTGTTTGAATACAAGTCTTTAAGACCCCAGCCACCATTCTGATTGATAGCTGGGCACCATATGTTTTCTTCACCATACTTTTCTGTTGCACTTTTTTCTTCAGTGAAGGTGAGTATTGAGGGGCTATGAAATAAGAACTGACTGTTCTTAAGTTGGGATTTAGCTGCTGTTACTATCATATTACATTACTATTTATGCTAGTATTATATTGAATGTATGCTCAATTATAGCAGCAAGTTGTCAAGCATATTTGAAATTTATAAATGTTATTCTTTACAAAATTTAGGACATAATTCTGTACAAACATGGTGTACAATTAACAATAGCTTCATTGAATTCATTGCAATTAATGGTTTATTTGAGTTTCCTTGCTTTTGTATGTCATCAGAAACTGGGCTTCTCATTGGCTGTTTATCAGGTCATACACAAGCACCTATCTTTGCATTTGTACTATGCCGAAGACCATCTTCAAGATGGATTGACACAGTGCTCGCAAGAAGGGACTTAAACACAAGAACAATAATGAAGAAGGCAAAGCACAGTGCAGCGTTCCATTGTGTTGTACAGAGGGTCTCTATGTGATCATTCAACAGCAATGACGACAACAATAATGAGATTTCTGACCCCTCTGGCTGAGATTTCTGGATCAACAGATATAGATGTACAAGACAGGCCTCTCAACAGGGACCAGATACCTGTAATCTATTAATAGAATTTGTTCTTGCCCAGTAGCTGCTTATGGTGGATCCAGTTGCATAGTGGGTAGATGCAGTAAAAGTTAGATGTGACAACTCATCCCCACCTCTCCTTCATCAGAAAGCAGTATACTCCTACAAGGCCTGCCAAGATAAGAAGGCTCAATAACATGGGAGGGGGCTGTGGGAATAGATGTTAAGAGGTATCAAAGTCGTGGGGGGCTCAAAGATTCAACAGCCTTTCCTATGGGCACCCTCTGACTGCATGAACTCTATTTCTGGCTGGCACCATTTCACGCACATTCTTTTTGGTATCGATTTCATTTAGTGTCCTGCCATTTGCCTTCTACTCTGGTACTTATTTTTACTTGTGTCCTATCTGCTTGGCATCAATAGGCCTTGACTTTGGACAGTTGGTGCCCTTGTTTTGCTTACCTTGCTCATTGGGTAATCTGTTCTTGTCCCTGGGCTCCTTTCCTTCCATGGTTCATATCTTACTTATCTTAAGATGATCCTTGATGTATAAAATGAGGAATCAAAAATTCTCTGCACACCAAGTCACACCACAGAGAGAGGTATTCTCACATCCTTTCATCCACTTGCTCAGAAACTTCTTTTGTATATTATTTATGTTTTTTATTTTGTCTCTTATAGAACTATAAAGTGGGAGAACTTTTCAACCTAAGACTTCAACTATTTAATTAAAACCTGTGTGCTATACATCTGGCCCTTGTAGTTGTATAATATTGGCCTGGGACTTTACTAGCGGAATCTAGGATTACCAGGAAAACAGGGAGTCAAGAAAGAGTGGGGCAGGGGGGTGGGGGATGAGGGATAAAGTGGGTGGATGTGTGTTTGTGCAAGTCATTGGCGATAGTGCTGAATAAATACTGAACTACAAGCCAAGTGTTAGGGACTCAAACCATCATTCTTCATTAATTACCATAACTTGAGTCATTCTCATGCCTTTATTAAAGAGATAAAAGGGAAAAACAAATTATGAGTTACCAGGATTTTGTGTGCAAGTAATAAAAATTCTGGTTCCAACCAGCTTAAGCAAGTAGTACCTTTATTATCTTGTAAGCTCTGGTGGAGTAAAAGGTTTACAGGTTTAGATACCCTAGGGAAGCAGTTCGACTCTGTGGCAGTGGGTTTGGGTTCATGGTATAATGGCCAGTCTATAAATTGAGCGGTCACCAGAGTTACTAGACTCATTGGCTCAGAAATATCAACAGGAAAACTACCTGCTCATGACTGTGAAATTTCACCCACATATAACTTTATCTTCAAACTAGTTCTTCTCCTGACTGCTAATCAATCCTCAAACTCACTGCTATTGCGTCAATTCTGACTCATATCAGTGATTTAGAACAGAGTGGAACTGCTCCTAGGGTTTCCAAGTCTGTAAATCTTTACAGAAATAGACAGCCTCATCTTTCTCCTGAGAAGCTGCTGGTATGCCTGGACTGGCGACCTTGAGATTAACAGCCCAATAGCTAACCCACCGCACCATGAGAGTTTTTTATTGCTGCCCATGAAGGTCAAGAAAACCATGCCCTTGATTTCATTCATTAGGATAAATGGAGAGAGAAAGGAGTAGGAGAAATAAGGGGGAGAGGGAGTGTTTAAATTAAAGAATATGATTTTTTAGGCTTAATCTGATTGCACCAATTTAGACCACATGCTCATTCTGTGTTTTAATGAGAATCAACAGACAAATATCATACATGAACTTCTTTAAATAAATAGGAATTGGCACCCAGAGTTATCAGTGGGCTTCACTTCCCTAAGTCGAATGGTCACAAGTGAAAAAATTGGATAGTTGAACAGAATTAGGATTCCTTTAGGAAGGAAGAAGAGAAATGATTCTGGGTAGGTGTCTATAGAGTATCCTGCACAAAACAATTCCATTTTGTGCCATTTATCTATGGCTATGGTGGCCCTGGCAGCTCAACAAATGTGACAATATCTTTACAACAATTTGGCAGCATACATTCTAATGAGCATAGGGTTCAGAGCTCAGTAAGCATTTAGTTTGAGTTAAGGCTTTCATTTCTAAGTATATAATGTGTGTAACCTTTCTGAGCTCTTTCCTCATCTGTTAAGTACCTTAGTGCTACTAGCCACAGAAAATAATTGTGGATTGTGATGGTAAGGTGTGTGTCAACATGGTTATGTTTGGCCAGTAAGGACCATGAGGTGATCTAACATAGAGTAATCAACTCTATAATAGAATCTGCTGTGAGCAGCCAAGGAGTTGTGAGAAAATTAGGGTGGAGTGCATATGAAAGGAAGGCTCTATTTAACTCACTCCATGAGTTGTGTTGGCCCTTCTTGTTATCTTGGATTCTATGTCTGTTTTATTAACCTCCGGTCCTTTGGATTTGAGCCGGTGACTTGCCATATTATCTACCAACCCTGGGAACTATTAGCAGCCTGTTACATTTCCTTCAGACCTTGGATTCATTTGACTTTATTGTCATCGACCCGCCTACTGACCTTGGATTAATTTGCCTCTGCCTTCTTCAATCTGTGATGATTCCCATTCATCTTCCTGCTTCCTGGGTCATTAACCCTGGCAGCTACAGGAGCCAGGAGAAGCCTCCAGCTTAACATCTGACTCACACACGTAAACTGGACTAGACTTGTTTGCATCTACAACTGTGTGAGATAATTTCTTGATACAAAATTCTTTCTTTCTGTCTTTATATGAGTCACCGATTCTCCTTTCCTGGAGAAACCAGACTAACACAGAGCTATGTAAGGCATAATATATGTAAAATACTTATCACAGAGTTTGGCATATAGTAGGTACTTAAGGAATGCTAGTTTTCTGCTTTACCTAGCTTCTATCACTTTTTTAAAAAATCATTTTTATTGGGGCTCATACAACTCATCACAATCCACATATCTATCCATTGTGTTAAGCACATTTGTATATTTATTGTCGTCATCATTTTCAAAGCGTTTTCTTCCTATTTGAGTCATTGATATCAGATTCTCTTTCCCTGAGGAGACATAAACAATACCCTCCCCTCGTGAGTGCCCTATTTCCCAGCTACCTATTTCTTTTTTTTCTTTTATCTTTTTTTTTTTTTTTTTTTTGCTTTCTTCCCCTTCCTTTTGTGTTGGCTACCATATGCATCCCTGGATTTGATCTGGCCCTTGCCAAACTACCTGGAACTCACCCCAGGAATGTCTGTTTACAGTTGCTTTTTTCCAATTTTGCGTTTTTTAAGCTTACCTCAGCAGACTTATGTTGTACTTGTCCTTTTGTGCTTGGATTACTTCACTTAGCATAATTTCTCCCAGTTCTTCTCAAGCAGCAATGTGCTTCATGCATTCATCATGGCTTTTTAACAATGTGTAGTTCTGGATTGTATGTATGAGCCACAGCTTTTTAATCCATTCATCTGTTGATGGAAATTTGGATTATTTCTAACTCCTTGCAATTATGAACTGTCCTGTGATGAACATTGGAGCACAGATGTCTGGCTGTGGTTTGTTTCTTGCCTCTTCTGGGTATATGCCTAGTAGAGGGATTGCTGGGTCATATGGTAGCTCAATTTCCATCTGTTTTAAATATTGTCAAATCAATTTCCATAGTAGCTGTACATACATACAGGTCCAAAAGCTGTGGAAGAGAGCACCTGTCTCACCACAGCCCTTCCAACATGTGTTGCTTTCAGATTTTTTGAATTGGACTCTCTTTATGAGTGTTAGGTTGTATCTCACTGTTGTTTGAATTCAAATTCCTCTTATGGCCAATGATCAGGAATATTTTTTCACAAGTTTATTGACCATTCAGATTTCTACCCTGTGAAACTTCTGTTCATGTCCTTTACCCACCTCCTCAGTGGGCAAGTCATTTTTTGTTGTTTTTTTTCTTTTTTTGGAAGCTATCAGGGTATTATAGATTTTAGTAATAGGCCTTTTTCTGACGTGTCATTGCTAAAGATGTCTTCCCAGCCCCTGGGTTCTCTTAATACTCTCTTGGTGAATGTTTTCAATGTACACAGGTGTTTTATCTTCAGTGTATCCCACTGGTCAATGTGTGACTCATCTGTATTTCTGATAGCCTATGTATTTCCTGTGACAAAGTTCTCAGGTTGATCCCAATTCCCTCATTGATGTTTCCAATACTTTGGGGTTTTGCCTCAAAGTCTGTGCTCCACCTTGAGTTTATTCTTGTGCATGGAGTGAGATAGAGTTGTGTATCATTTTTCTGCAGGTAGATATACATTTTTCCCAGCACTACTTAAAGCGGGCATCTGCTTCCCATATGATATTTTGGGGACCCTTATCAAACATTACTCATCTGTATGTTGATGATTTTACTTCTGGGTTTTCAGTTCTTTTCCATTGGTCTGTATATCTGTCATTTTACCAATACCATGCGATTTCTTTTCCTACACAAACTCTTCCAGTACATAGAAAAAGATGGCAAACTCCCAAACTCTTTCTATGAAGCTAGTGTAACTCTGATACCAAAACTGGGCAAGGATTCCACAAGAATCAAAAACTACAGACCAATATCCCTAATGAACATTAATGTGAAAAATCCTTAACAAAATACTAGTCAATAGATTACAAAAGTATATCAAACAAATAATTCACCATGACCAAGTGGAATTCATACCAGGGATGCAGGGATGATTCAACATCTGAAAGAACATTAGTATCACTTACCACATTTACATGAAAAACTATAGGAACCACAAGATAATGTTGATAAATGTGGAAAAAGCACTGGACAACATCCAACACTTATGTTTGTTTAAGACATTCAAGAAGATAGAAATGGAAGGAAAATCCCTTAAGATAATACAAGCTATATATGAAAAATGAGCAACCAACTTGGTAGTCAATAGAGAAAAGATGAACACAATCTCTTTAAAAAGGAGGATTAGACAAGGATGCCCCTTGTCCCCACTCATACTTAACATCATACTGAAGGTTTTAACCAATAGCATAAGACAAAGACATCAAAGGTATTCACTTTGGGAAGGAAGAGGTAAAACAATTGTTATTTGCAAATAATATGATTTTATATATGGAAAATCTCAAAAGCTCCACAAGTTGAGTACTAGAAGCAATAGAGTAATGTGGCAGAATGGCAGGATACAAGATCAAAAAACAGAAGTCTATTGGACTCTTATACACATCAAATAAGACCACAGAAGAGGAGATATTGTGTGGTACCCTTCACAATAGCCAAGCACATATTAAAGTATCTAGGGACATACCTGACTAAAAGAACAAAAGAAACCAAGAGTGACCTCAACAAATGGAAGAATATTCCATGCCCATGGATTGGAAGACTCGATATAGTAAAGATGTCAGTTCTTTTTATGGCTTGCACTTTGATATCAACTTTATCTGAAATTAAGATGGCAACCCCTGATTTTTTTGAATTGCTGTTTGCTTGGTATGCTTTTTTCCAGCCTTCGAATCTCAGACTTTTTTTGCCTTTAGTCTTGAGATGTGTCTCCGGTAGGCAGCTGACTGATGGCTTGTGTTTTCTAAGCCAGTCTATTAGCCTCAGTCTTTTAATGTCTGCATTCAGTCCATTGATGTTCAGGGTTATTTTCTCCATCTGTGAACTCTGTGATGTCATCTTATACCTTTGTGTTGGGTGTTTTCCTACCTCCCTTTCTTATCAGTGTGTTGTGCATGTGTGTGTGTGTGTGTGTGTGTGTGTGGATCATTCTTCACTTCTTTGCACCCTTAAGCCAATGCTGTCTTAGGAGCTGTTTTCCCTTTGTTGCCCTCTATGTGGTGGTTTCTTATTTATGCTTGTTGAGTGCTGTTCTTCTGCCCACATTGTTGAAGATGACTTCTTTGTTGTGTCTTCCTCGAGCAATCCAGTTATTCTGATGTTGTTCCTCTTCATCACTTCAGACATGGCTCTTAGGTTTTCGTCAGCTTCTCTGATAATCTTATTAGATTTGTGTTCACACTTATTAAAGTCTGGTCAAGGTGCAGTTCTCTACCTCCTCCAGTTGATTGGAAAAGTTTGTGAGTCTGTTATTGGCTCTTGTTATCTTGCCCCTAAGCGCTTGTATTTACCTTTGGTATATGGTCATTATCGCATCTGTCATTTCATCATTTTTCTGTATTGCTTCCCTCATATCCTGTATGACTTCAAGCAGCATTCTGAAAATTTCTTTCTGAGGCAGATCAATGTCTGCTTCCTCTATGCACATCATTAGGTTCAGTTATCTTCTGCCATTGCATTTTGTTTCTCCTGCTTTTTCATTGAGGCCATTGGGGCTGATTGCTATTTGCATTGCGTTGTTTTACAAGGGTCAGGGGCCATTTTTCAGGGAGTTGAAGAGCACTGGCTCTCTCTGGGAGACTTGTATGAATGCTTCTTCAAACTGCCTACAGCTAATTTTCACTATGAAATTGGTCTACCACTTTTTCCTCTGTGGCTTCACTCTTTGCATAGTCAACCAGAATTTCGAAGACCAGTTGGATGGTCCTCTCAGGGGATGTTGGTTAGGTGTTTGTGTATCCACAAGGATGGTGCTATACTAGATAATCTCACAAGAAGTCATGACATTGTGACCCATGGCAGGTTGGGGTACCACAGAGCATGTGCAGTGGTGCCTGCTGCAACACGAGTGCCACAGAAGGCTGGCAGATTGTCCACTTTGGTGTAGAGCACTGCGAATTGTAGGTGGAATTTCCCTTGTCAGGTATATCACTTCAGAAATTAGGCAGAAGTTCCTGCAATAGCATGGAACATTAGCAAGTATTTGGCCGAACTGGTATGTGGGATCACAAGGACAGGTAGGAGCTTCCCCAGACATGTAGGCAAGATTTCCCACAAAGAAGGTGGATGGAATTTCCCCAACCATGTGTAAAGCACTGCAGAGGATGAGTGGACAGAATTTCGCCCCAGAAGAAGGTGGGCAGAATATCCCCTGGTGGAGGGTGGATGATTTCCCCAGCCTCGGGTTGTGCTGCAGAAGATGGAGCACTCCCAGCTATGTGGAGGGTAAGCTCAGATGCCCTAGGCTAAGGGCAGTGTTCTGGAAGCCAGCAGTAGGGTGTGAAAGAAAATGAAAGAAAAAAAGGGGGAAAAAACAAAGCCCACTGAGACTGGGGGTGGGAGGGGGCACAGAGAGAAGAGAAGAAAACAAAAGTAACAACATAGTTAAACCCTGATCCCTGATCTTGGGGCTGGAGGGGGTTAAACCCTGACCGGAGGCAACAGTAAGTTGTGACTGTGTTGAGATAAAGCCTCTGTGCCAGCTCCAAATGATCCCAGCACCAACCAAGACAGTGGCGAGGCTAAGGTCGTGGACCTCCACTGTGGTAAGTCAAAAGCCCTCAGCGCCTCAAAACCTAGTGGATCTGTGCCTACTTATCTTTACAATACTCCTCTAGCGACTGGAAGTGTGGGATTTCCCTCTTAGGAGCTCTCCTGCGTTGATTTCTGCAGAGTGCCTCTTCTATGCATTACTCAGTCGCCATGTTCTGGAAGTCCTCTACTCATTTAATGTCTACTCATTGTGTGCTTCTTGGTATTGGGTACCACTGATTTGGTTCTAACTCATAGCCACCTAATGCACAACGATAAAACAAACCAAAGCAAAAAACACCTCCCCTGACACTGAGTCAGTGTGAACTCACTGAAACCCTATAGGACACAATAGGACTACCGCTGTGAAATCTTTGACTTTAACTTTAAGGGAGTGCAGTGGTTTTGAACTGTGAGTCTTGCAGTTACAATGCATAACCACTATACTGCCAGAGCATGCTCTTCCTTTTGGTGTTCTTATTCTGGGTCTTTATACATTTCATTATAACATTTGGCTTTGTTTTCTCAAGCTGCCCTTTAATTTTTTTTTATTTGGTTCTTTGACGTCATCATTTCTTCTCTTTGCGTTAGCTGCTCTACTATTAAGAGCAATTGTAGATCTCTTCTGACATCCACTTTGAGCTTTGCTTTCTTTCCTGTCTTTTTAAAGACCTTTTGCCTTCTTCACCAATGCCATTCTTGATATCCTCCCACAACTCACCAGGTCTTCTGCCATTAGTGTTGAATGTGTCAAATCTCTCTTTGAATTTTTCTCAAAATCCAGGTGGGGTAAACTCAAGGTCACATTGTGACTCTTTTGTACTTGTTTAAATTTTCTTCAACTTTCTCCCGAATTTACTACACATGAGTGATTGTTGCTTTGTTCCACAGTCAGTCCCTGGTTTGGTTTTAGCAACTGAAATTGAGCTTCTCCGTGGTCTAGGCCCACAGATGTAGTCAAATCGATTCCTGTGCATTCCACCTGGGGGACTACAGGTGGATAGAGACGTTTTGTTTTGTTGGGAAAATGCATTTGCTCTGAACAGTTCCTTGTGCTTTGCAACATTCTATCATGCAATAGAAGAACTTACTGTGTCCCAAAACCTAGAGATTAAACAATGACTAAAGTTCAAGCCCTACCTTTGGGAGACTCACAAATCATCTGGGAAATAACAGCACCTTCAATATGAACTCTATAACACCATGTGATTAGGTGCCTTATAGAAAATGTATGGTGGGCTGTAAGAGTGCATGCAGAGAAATTATTTAATTCTACCCAAAGAATAATCAATGACTTCTCAGCAGAGATGAGCTTTGAGCTGAGTATTAAAGAAAAGTTAGAATTTTCTGGTTGACTAAGAAGGAAACAAGAGTTCTAGGAGGAAGTCTGGAAACATGAAAGCATATAACATATTTGGAGATAAAGATGTAGCCCAATGTGGCCAGAATAAAAAGGACTTGAGGGAAAAGTGAAAGTTAGGCCTGAGGTTATAAGCGAAGGCCAGGGCTAAGTATCTTCCAAACCTTGAGGAGTTATCTCTGCTAATGTGAACAATAGAGAAATTGCATACAAAGAAGCCATTGCCTACAACTCCTCTTTTGTTGTTTTGAGGAAGTGTCACGTTGGGTCCAACCACTGGCAATTTGTGTGTCAAGGAACAGAACTTTGTCCTGTCTTCTGCCATCTTCTTGGTTACTGATAGGTGAGTCCATTATTCCAGCTATTGTATCAATCCATCTCATTAAGAGATTCCCTTGCTCCCATTGACCTTTTATTTTATCACGCATGATGCCCTTTTCTAGGGGTTGGTCTCTTCTGATGGCATGTCTATAGAAAGGAATCAAAGACTAGGCATCTTCACATGTGAGGAGCATTTTGGTGACATTTCTTCTGAAGTTGGTCTCTCTGTTCTTCTGGCCATCTAGTGAATATTTTTTGCCAACACCACAGTCCAAATGCCTCCATCTACTTCTTCCCAGCTCTCTCTTGCACCTGAGGTCACGGAACAGGTCGTGGTTTGAATCCGATGCATGATAATCGACACCCTTGCCATTTCAAAATGTTGAAGAAGTCTTTGCAGGAGATTCACCCGATGGGATATTTCCTTGGACTTCTTGTATTCTGCGGCTTCCGCAGATTCTGGTTGTTTGGTGATCTACATAGAATGAAATCATTACAACTTCCATTGCTTCTCAAAGAAATGCACCAGGATGACAAAAGAGTGTCAACAGTAAGACTTAAGGTTGTCCTGAAATGAGGAAGTCATGGAGGAAATTATTTTAAGAGAAACTTGATGATATGTAGAGTCAACAGAAAGAGTGAATTTTACTGAAGGAAAAAAAACTGCCACTGCAGAGAGATGTCCTTCATGGCATATCTCATTTCAGTCTTTGCTTTATCATCACCTACCCTTGTCACTTCATCCAGGAAAAAGTAGTCACCTGGAGGCGTCTTCCTTACCTACCCTCAATCTGCTCAGAATCAGAGAAAAAATGAACCATGTAGCCAGTGTCTCAATTCTATTAAATGAGCTGAAGTCTAAAAACTAAAAGGTGCCCTACTTTTTAGCCCCACAATCTCCTCATTTTGCACAATGAAGAAATGAAGCCCAGAACAATTTTGTGAGTTGCCTGGCATAGCAGAAATAGTATTTTTGGTTGGTTTGTTTGCTTGTGTGCTTTCTTGATTTTAATTATTCCACCTTTTCTCTTCCCATGTGAAACTTTAAACCAGCATGCCAGCCATTGCTGTTTGATGTTGTCCTTCTGCCCTTCTTTACAGATTCTACAATGAACTGAAGTCTATTATTTCAGCTCTTTTTGATAGCTAAGAAATGCCCCAGTTTGTCCCACCCTGTATGTCTGAGGGACATCTAGTGGCTCCTCTGGGGACTGCATCTATGTTTCACCTGCTTGCGTTCTTAAAGGATCATTGTGCTAAGTTCGATCTGATAGCACACAGACAGGTTGTGTGAGATCGGTTGTCGCAGCCCTTTCAGATCCAATGCTCCCTTCCTATGACAAATACTTTTGACGTTTTCTCTCAGTCTCCTGAAATGAAATTCATGAAAAATAGAATCTATGCTTGCAATTGCAAATTGTCAATAGAGTGAAAATTTAGCAGAAATTAGCCGAATATAACAGAAACCAAAAGGAAATTAGTCTATATGAAAATCATATATATTTCAGACACAGATGCTTGGGTGTGACCACACTGGAAAGTGCAATGAAATCATCAGATGGTTACACTCAGCAGTGGCTTCACTGTGAATGCAGCACTGCCAATGCAGGTGAACCTAAGTGTGTAGTGTTGATCAATAAAAGATGGCACTGCCTTCAGAAGGTGCCTCTCTGAGATGGTGACCGGCTCTTGGTAAAATTGAGAATGAAATGAAGTACATTGGACAGCTCAGAAGTTAGAGGTGCATACCCCAGGCAGTTGAAAGACTAAGTATAACTTTCAATTCCCCAAGGATTTAAGCACTAATTTACTATTGTGCTAGCCCAGGTTGTCTAGCAAAACAAATCCAGTGACATTCATCTCTGAAAGAAAAAGCTTTAAGGAGAGAGGAAGCAATAGAGCTGATAGATGGCCAATTAATATATGGTTCAAATGTCATATGGATTACATACTGTCCCCACACAAAAGATGCATTTTAAACATACAGGAAAGAGGGATTTCACCCCAAAAATCAAAGGTTTTGCACCTGCTGGCCTAACTGCAACAACAGCTTCATGATTTTCTTTTTTGTTTTTCTTTTACGATGGTCCTTACGCTGGATTCATTTATCTTGAGATGATCATGATAACCTGCAAGTAAGCACAGATGAGGACTTCAATCCGTAGTACACTGAGAGCAAGTCAACTTTTTCTTGTGATGTAATGCCTTTGCTTTGGTTCTTGGGAACACTTTCAGCAGCCCTAGTGGCCCCTAGTATGAACCCCAGGCTGCTATTTAAGGTGGACAATATTTCACTGGCCGTGATGCAAAATGCCAAAAACTACAAGGAATCATTTGCTACTGCAATACAAAATTGACTGGAGAGATGAGCTGTTCAGAGAGAAGGAGTGTCCCACAGCATTTTTTTTTAATCACCTATTTTCTGAAATGATCTCAGTGGGCCTGCCATGTCTTTACCTTGTCCTTGCAAGCCTGCCGTCTGCAGAATATAAGCTCTATGAGAATAGGATCTTTGTTTGTTACCTGCTGTGTGCCCAAAGCCTCAAACAGGCGAGCCCAGAGTCAGCAGTGTTCGGTAATAGTGATAGACGATCTGAACACTGCACTCCAGTCAAGTCTGTTCCCTTCTGTGTGGTGTCTTGTGACTTAGACACCACAGGACTAATAATGCATCTATCTTCTGAGTCCTTTTCAGGGGTATCAATCTTCTGTAGGTGCTAAATTGTAAATGTCTCCTAAGTAGCAGAAAACAATCCTTCTTTTTTCTGTTGTCACCAAACCCCATCTCTTCTTTAGGAACCCTGGTTACATAGTGTTACTCATTGTACTGCGAGTCACGAGGTCAGCAGTTCAAGTCCACAAGCAACTCCACAAGGGCAAGATGAGGCTTTCTCTCCCCATACAGGGTAAGCATCTCTGAAACTCACAGGATCAGTTCTCCTCTGTCTGGTGGGGCGGCTATGTGTCAGAACTGACTCGATGAGTCCTAATGCACTGAGGTAAGAGGGTGGGGGAGATATTGATTGGACTATCCATTTCAGCTATGAGAAACTGTTTTTCAGTTTCTGTGATCAGTTTCAGTTTCAGAAACTGTAATCGCTATCCTGTTGGGTATAAAATGAGCTCTCTCACAAACAGGGAGGGGGCGTGAGATCACTGCTTGCAAGAGAGAAGAGCCAGGAATGGACGGTGCTTTTGGGAGCTGCAGTCTGTGCACAGAACTTTGACCTAGGAGACAGCCATGACACCTGAAGAGCACAGGGGAGCAATAAAAGTCAGTGGTGAGAAAAAGTAGTGGACTTCCCAAGCCACAAGCAAAGTAAAGCTGAATACTTTGGGACAGGAGGTTGGCATATGGAATGGGCTGCCTCCCTGAGCACTTAATTGGGGGTGCTGGGTTTGGGGCTTCAGAAAGCTGGAGCTGAGAGCCTTAGGGTTAAGGCTGATTGTGGAGTACTATGCCCTCTAGAAATTTACTAATAATCATAAAGGATCTTTGCAACATTACCTTAGTGAGACAGGGCCCAGGCCAAGAGGCTGAGGTCCAAAAGAGGCCTACATAAGGGCACAACAGTGAAGAAACTGTCCTCAGTGAACAACTATATCCTGAGCATTTTCCCATGATTGGTAACCTGTTAACTTCTCTAATACATCCCATAAGCATGAGCATCATCTGTGAACTCTCTGTGGCCCTTGCCATAAATGAATGAACTCAGCCACAGGAATATCATGGGAATGACTCTTTAGTATTAGAACATGGTAATAAAAAATTAAATTACAAAAATCTCTTCAGAAAAATGACATGGGAGAAAATGTTCAGGATCCAGAGCTATAATGGTTAGCCTTGAGACCAAAATGATCCATTAAGGGCAAATTGATACCATGGCTTTCCTCAAAATAATCAATTTAATTCTGTAAAAGATCTTGTCAAGATGATGGAAGTATAACTAAAGATGGAGAGAAAATATTTGCAAACCACATATATAATGAGAAACTGGAATTTATAAACAATCTACAGTATATAAAAAATTCTCAAAATTGGAAGCCATGAATTTCTGTTTATGACTGCAGAACATAACTGATAAAATTGGTATCACTGAAGAGCCAAAAGTGTTGCATTACCCAATACTGTTTTAACTGTATATTTTTACAGCATTAAGAAAAGTAGAATCAAACTCCATGGTTAACAATAATAACCACCAGAAAAATTTTAATAAATATTTCACCAAACAATCTACAGACAGCAGCAGATAAGACATGAAATGATTTCCCCATCATTATCCAGAGCTCTGATGGCATAGCACTGGTAGTGTCGTGGTTACATGTTGGGGTGCTAATCAGAGTCAGTAGTTCAAAACTACCAGCCACTCTTTGGGGAAAAGACAAACTTTCTACTCTCATCAACAGTTAAAATCTCAGGAGTAGTCCTACCCTGTTCAACAGGGTCACGGTGAGTTGATTTTAACTCAGTAACAATGGAATGAGGGAACCATTATGGAAACACAAAGTAATGCCTTGGTGAGATATAATTGCATATCTATCAGAATGGCTAAAATTAAATATAAAATTGAAATAGACTTGGAGTCTTTAATGACAAACAAGTTCATCTCAAGTGAACAAAAAAACAGAATGACTGAAATGAAGAATAGTGACAACATCAAGTGCTGGGGAGGTTGTGGAGAAACTGGGTCACTTAGGCATTGCAGATGAGAAGTCGATCATCACAGTCACACTGGAAAGCAGTTGGGCAGTTTCTTACAAAAGTAAGCATGCTGCTACAATATAATCCCGCACTTGCACTCCTAAAACTGACCCCTGAGAAATGACGGCACGTGCACGTGAGAACCTGTACCCAAATGTCTATAGCAGCTTTATCCGTAATAGCCCAAGACTGGAAACAGCTTAGAGCTTCTCCCTTGGGTGAATGGGTAAGCAGACAGTGAGACATCCACGCCAGGGAAAACTTCCGAGCAATAATGTGGGGGAGGGGGTAAAAAGGAGACGATGTCAAGGAGTCCAGGAAGAAAAAGAATGTTTAGAAACTTTTTGTGGCAGCTATCGTACAATTCTGCGTGATGCGATTGAACTATGGAATACTATGATATATGCATTAACTCCCAACTAACAATTTTTGGGGGGGCGGGGGGCATCACTGCCTCTGGTGGTCATGGGCGCTACCCAGCGCTGCTCCTGAGAGCCGCCGCTGAATTTGAACCGCCAAGCCCGCGGGCCACAGTCCCGCACTCGACCACTTATGCCACCGGGGCTCAGCCCTCAACTAACAATTTTTAAAAAGAAAACAAAACAACAACAAAAAGTAATGAGCCACTGATACAACCAACAACCTAGATGAATCCGCAGAGAATTATGCTGGGTAGATATGACAACCCTAAAAGGTTGCTTATTGTCTCGTTATGAATGTCACGGAGTCCATTCAGATCCATTGCACCACCAGGGCTCTGTTTTGTGGGCCCCAAAATTTGCATTTTCCCTATCATGACATTTGTACCACCTTTTTTTGATCATTGCTTACATCATGACGTTTTTCTCATTAAACACTAAGTCACTTGAAAATACCAATCACACCTAACTGTCTGTGCATAATGGCAGCACATTTCCAAAAAGGATAATCCATGAATACAGTTTTCTAACTGAATAAAGACAGAAAGAAATAGAAGCCTACAGGGCAGCTCTCCTAAAAAAAAAAAAAATCTCCTTCCTCTGCTTCCTCTTCTGGCTGTTAGGCAGCCTAGAAGGGCCCCTGCCCGCCACCCCTTGCACTCTAGCCTCTGCACCTTCCCTCCGCTGCTCTCGGTTTGGGTTCCTGAGCATCAACTTGGAGAGGATTGTTCCCGCAGAGCTTCTCTCAGGAAACACCTCTGGACATGGTGATTTCAGAAGCCCTGAGGGCCATCACTCCTGTCCCACCTCAGGAAGCACTTTTCTCATAAGACTGCTGGATGTGACTGGACTATGGAATGATATGATATATGTATTACCTCATAATTATTTAAAATGTTTTAGGGCTAAGCCCCGGTGGCGTAGTGGTTGTGCGCGGGACTGCGGCCCAATGGGATGGAGGTTGATTCCAGCTCCACAGAACAAAGGCTGGGCCTCCTACTCCCCACCACCTGAGGGCAGTGATGCTTCCCCCCCCCCAAAAAAAAATGTTATGAAAGATGTTTCTTCATTAAAAACTATTGAAATTCCTACTCCCAATAGGGCAGTGATGCAAGAAAAAAAACTATTGCATTAAAAGTAATCTTTTCTAACTTCAGATATGGTTCAGAGGTGCTAGGGTTTTATATGTCTTATTAAGTATCCACTGTCCTTTCTAGCAAAAGAACATCTCCTCTACCCTTCCTTCATGAACTCAATAAACACACATTAATTAAACTTCCAGAAAAACTTTTTTCCTGGACTTGCTTTAAAAAAAAATTTATGGGAAGTCCAAAGTTTGGTTTATCAAGTAGAATTGAGTCAAAATGCCAATGCCCTTGGGAAAGATGATGTTGTTTGGGGGCTTAGACTCTATTAACCCAAAAGCAAACTCGCTGTGGGTTCCCTAAGTGTAACTGCCTATGGGAGTAGAAAGCCCTGCCTTTCTCCGGAGCTGCTGATGGCTGGGAACTGCCGACCATGTGGATCCCAGCCCGGCACGTCCAGAAGCCAGCAGGACTTCTCTAATATTGAGAGTTAGGGACTCGAAATCTTTCCATTAAAACTCTTTAGAAAGAAGTGTAAAATCAGAAGCCACATACTCTTTGTTTGAAAGAGTTTTGAGAGAATGAGAAGCCGTGACCAATGGACATGAGTCTTAGAGGAATATACTGCTCTGAGCTAATCATTACACCTGTGGCATAGCTACAGAAGGAAAGAGCCAGAAAAACTTTACTAGGCAGTCACCTTGAAGCCACTAAAATACAAACACTGCATGAGGGGTGGGAGATGCTTTTTATCTCTTTTTGTCAGGCTTATATTTGGTCTGTATCTTAGCAACATAAAATCTAGTTGCTTGAACACAGGTCTCTCATAAGGTTTTACTATAACTGCCATGGTTAATTATTATATGACCTTGAACCTTCAGATGATAAAATTTGCCACTTGTCCCTTGATGGAAACTGCATCAATCAATCATTGGATGTTTGTTGTGGGAAATTGAGCCATGTAAAATTTAACCCACAGCCGCTTCACTGAGCTCATGAAAATAACTGAAGCCATTGAAAAAAATGGCCCAGCTCTTTTTGGAATTAGGAAGGGGGGAATATATATATTATTATTATATAGTATATAGTATATATTAATATATTATATATTATATATATTATTTCCTTGGTTGTTTTTCCTTATAACAACTCTGGTACAAATAAATATAGAAGGTGATTGTGATTAAAAAAAACATTTTAAAGCAATGCAAAGCATCCACTTTCTTCCTCTGCAACCCTACCCTACGGAGAGCTGTGCCTCCCTTGAGGTTGTTAAGTAGGGAAGGAGAGGTCTGGACATCTCTGAAGCCTTGTGCCCTGGATGGGGTCAGGGAGTGAGTCTCACAAGCAGAATGGAATGGAAGGCTTGTGAGGATCTGAGGGCAACAAGGAGGGCACTGAGCAGGGCATCCTTCTAGAGATGCCATGTCATCAGGTGACTGCATCCAGGCTTCAGAGTCTCCTCTGAGTTCAAAGGCTGTCTATGCTGGCCACATATGCCCATGAGCAGCCAACAACTTGCTTGGCCTCCCTGAGCCTCAGATTCCTTAGTTTTAAAACAAGATGCTAGTCATCCACACATGGAGATGGAAAGGTTGAGAGACAGGCTAGGGGTTTAGCTGAGTTCTCTTGGTGGCTTTGAATTGACATCCAATTGAGCCAACTCATGGTGACTCTGAGTGACAGAGTTGAAATGCTCCGTAGAGGTTTCCAGGCTGTGATCCATTGGGAATAGATCACCAGACCTGGGCCCAAGGTTCTTTTGGATGGGTGGGAACCACCAAACTTTTGGTTCTTAATCAAGCCCTCAGCCATTTGCACTACCCAAGGCTTTTTCGTGTAGCAGCCAGAAGAATGAGAGCAGTCGTTCTTTTTGAACCTGTGGTTGTTATCTTTTCATCTCGCCATGACACAGAGGCTCACACTCAATGATGAAAGGTGCTGGGAGTGTGCTGGGAACCTCTCCCTGCCACCAAACCTCTGGAGTGTCCTCCCTGGTGAGCAGGTTCCTCTGTGGCTTGTCTTTCTCCCAGGAATGCTCACCTAGGGACTCTGACAGGACAATTCCTTCATGACATCCACGACTTCTTATGAGGTTGCTGCTGGGCCCAGTCTCCTCCCAGAATTCTAAGGTGCTGAGGTCCATGAAGATCAAACCTACCTAGGCTGACATCCCAGCCCCACCATGTGCTCACATGTGAGCTTGACAAACCTATTTTTCTCCAGAATGTTTGAGCTAAGATGAGTTTACTCCCACCATCTTGCAGAGTGATTATGCATAACAAATCAGCACTCAGCACAGTGCCTGACACGAGGTAAGTAAATCAACAAATAAAAACTGTCGTGATGACTACCCTTGTCTGTGTTGAATTCTCACTTGCATACTGAACATTAGAACCAGAATCAAGTTCAAATCTTGGCCCTTCACCACATCCTCTTACATGGAAGCCAAATATTTCAGTTCCCTACATCTCCAAGATGGATGCCCGTGGTAGAACTATGTCTTCTATCAAGGAGATTCCTGCAGGAGATTCACTGTCTGTCAGTGGTGGTTTCTGTGAAACTGTGGGTTTTTCAGACCAGAAAGCAAGTCTTATTCATCCACTTTCAAAAAACAGCCCATGGACCATAGTAGTCCATTGTGATCTGTTCATGGATGACAATAGGCCCATCCATAATGGAATGGAGGATGGATGGCACAGGACCAGGTAGCATTTGGTCCCACTGTGTTTGGGGTCATCATTGGGAGCCAATTGAATTACAAGTGGAAACAGCAAGCTTAAAAGACCTCAAGGTCATGTCCTTCCATTGATACAAGGTCTGGTCTGTCTCCCAGAGTCTTCTCTCACACTCTCTAAGAATATGATTTTCCCTGCAACACAGAAACACAGGACAGCCTTCCAGGCATGAATCCCAACTATAGGCAATGAAGAAGTCATTTGCTTAGGTCCTTGGCAAATAAATTATTGCAAATAGGCACATGAGATTAATTCTCTTCACCAAAAGTCCCAGGTCAGATAAGCCAAGCTCATCTCAGATTAGAGCAAAGGAAGGCTGGTGATTGAGCCATGTAAGCAGCTGCAGGCCGAGTGAAAGCAAGGACTCCCAGCGCAGCATTCATTCTTCATCCTCGCAGCCTCGTCTGCTGCACAAGCTTCTCCTCTAGGCTGATGCTGTAGGTCTATGGAGCCAGTTCCTACATTTTTTTTCAATAGTTTTACTGGGGGCCCTTGCAGCTCTTATAACATTCAATACTCCCTTTGTGTCAAGCACATTTGTACACATGTTGTGATCTTCATTTCCAAATATTTTCTACTTGAGCCCTTGGCATAAGCTCCTGTTCCACCCTCTTTTTTAAAATCATTCCATTGGAGACCCACACAACTCCATCACGATCAACACACATGTCGATTGTATGCATACCACATTTGCACACCTGTTGTCATCATCACTCCTAAAACTTCCTCCCTCCACTTAGCCCCCCCAGTACCGGCTCCCCATATTTCCATCTTCATTTCTTCCAAAATAAATGTGCTTGCTAAAAATCTCCTTCTTAGTGCCTCATGACTGCATCTTAAGAGGATTGAGTTGAACCAAAACACTGTAAAAGTGATTTGTCTGGACCATATCCCTCCTCTTTCCATCTCGGAATGCCAGGTGCTGGCTGTTGTCTGTCCATCCACAAGCTGTGTGGGACTGGGAATGAATTCTGTAACAGTGTTCCCTGGGAAACATCCCCGAGTCACCTATATGCTGCGAGGAAGGAGAAACACTTTGGCAACCAAGGACTAACATGCTCAACCTTGGTGGTGTGACAGTCAGGCGCTAAGCTGTTAATTAAGAAGTTGGTGGTTCCACCCTCCCACTAGTAGCCTTATGGAAGAGGAGCCCTGGCAATCACCTCCCAAGAAGATTAAAGCCTGGGAGACCCTCTGAGGTTGTTCTGCTCGGGGAGGGCACTTGTGTCAGTCTGCATTCCACAGCACATAACAACGACAAGTCACTCTAAAGACTTAGAACTCAGTTTGGGAGATAATGTATATTCTGACAACAGACTGACCTTCACCAACAAGAGGGGACATGCTTAGGCAACAAACCATGGCCGAAGGTTACAAACAGACTGTGTTCCTCATGGCAGCAATCTTCCTGCTAAAAATGTCATCATCCAAACATTATGTGTAACTGGATGCTGGATATATGCCAGGGTAAAACATTTTTGCATGAGCATTTCACCAGAAAGTTCCTTATCCGCATGTGAAAGCGTTTTGGGCGGTGCTGACAGCACAATGGAACTAAACAAGGGGTACTAGGTGAAAGGTTAGTGATTTGAAACCACCAGTTGCCCCATACAGGAAAGGTGTGGCAATCTGCTTCCATAACGATGACCCCACGCCCCACTGTCAGCAACCAACAGCCTCATCTGTCCCTGTAGAGTGGCAGGTGGGTTTGAACTACCAACTTTGAAGTTCACAGTCCGTGCCTACCCCACAACTCCACCAGAGCTTCTTCTCATAACCATTACAAGCTGGGAAATTTACTCTAACCAATCAGGGGTTAGCTATACATCAAAATCCACTTGACAGCAATGAGTCTTAAAAATGTCTTGCAAGATGTTTCCATTTTCCCAGGATCACTTAAGAAGCTCAAGCTTCTGTGACCGTCTTTTCGAGGGGGTAAGTTGGAATCGAAAATGTAAGTCACACTTCTGGAGTCTGGGCAACAGCACCCATGACCTGGTGGTCAAGGAAACAAAAATACCATCAGTCTAAGTTGCCCAAATCTTTCACTAGCCATTACCCCTTGTTCTTGCTGCTTCACAGAGCCCCCTCTGATCGTCACAACCATCCAACCATGAGCATCCCCTGCCCACATGAAAAAACTTTCAAGCTCTACCAAACAATATAAAAGCTCATTACTAAAATTAAACCCTCTGGCCAGACCGGATTGCATCATAAGACACAGACAGATCCAGCATGTGATTTAACTTTAGGGACTGTCTGTTTCTGGCCCCCTTCCTCCAATAAACTTCAAATGCCCTGACATTCTCTTGCCAGAGATTGATCCTTTTCCATGAAATCCAGCAGAAGCTTTCTCCTGTTTCAGTGCCGACAGTGGAGACTGCCATTTAACCTTCAGCACAACCATCCCTTCTTCCTGCAGGCACTTTTTGGTGAAGGGCAGGTGGCCGGGGAGTTACAGGGTTGCAGAGAAAGGGGAGGATTATGGGCTGAGATTAGAGACCAGGAGATCAGAAGGCAGACCTCATTGCATCATTTCACCCACGCAGTGATTGAAATTGAATGCTCATGATCCCCTCCAGAGTGCGAGAGTTGTGACTAAGACTCATCTTTTGAATGGAGAACTAACTTCCCTACCCCTTTCCACCTTAGGTGGGCTCATGTGCCTGACTTCTGGGACCTGGGCTATGAGCCATGTAATACACCAGTTCCACACCTGGCCTATGAAAATCTCAAGCACACAATTGCCCTCTCACTATCCGATCCACCAAAAAGGACTCAGAAGTCCTAAAAAGTACAAGAATCATAATGTGGAGGTAATCTGGGCTCCTCTGAACACCAGGTTCCTCTGGTGGCATGCACGGAACTAGCAATGTGTGAGCAATGACTCCTCTTGCTTAAAATACAAAGATTCCAGAACGTGTCTCCTCCCACACCTAGCAGAGTCCATTACTGACAGATGAGCATAGAAGCAATACTTTTTGCGCCACCCTCCTACAGTGGTTGATCCAGAATCTTTCCACTTTCAAGTGAAAAGCCTGGCTTTCTTTCTCTATACGATAAAACACACATATGTACGCCTCTTGCCAAGATTATAGGCAATTTGAGGAGACTCATGCCACCCCTCCCCCCACTACTCCAGATTCCCTAGGTTAAGAACTAAAGCTCTACAGTGTTTTCTCATATGGTGTGTGCCATGTGCACCTTTATCCTGTCTGCTATTAGGAAATTGAACTTTAATTTTTCCAAAGGCGGTTTTATCAGGATACTGATATTTCAATTCTTTAGGAAAAATGGCCAGCCCAGTGACAAGTGTAGTTCATTTCCCCCGTGTACTTGGATCGGGAGACACTGACAGTGCTGGTGGTAGGGAGGGCTAGGCTTTGTTTGGCTAACTGCGAGGCTAGCAGTTCAAAACTTCCAGCCTGCTCCTCGGGAGAGAGAATAAGCTTTCTACTCCTGCCGAGTGTCTCAGAATCTCACCGGGACAGTTCCACCCTGTCCTATTGGATCGCTGCAGTGGGTGTTTGAGCGAGTCGCTGGGAGCTGTCCTCTGTGCTGAAAATGCTGGCACTCCGTCCCGGGGAGCTGTCCGAGGTCCTACACCCCTGACACTAGTGTCTTTTGTGTGATTCACGGACCACCTACATCAAGAGCAACTGTGTGTGCATATTAAAATGCAAAATCCTACTTTACCTCAGACTCGTTGACTCCTACGCTCTATAGAAGTCTTCAAAATCTACATGTTAACGACGTTTCTCAGGTGAGTAAGTCAGGTCCTTCCTAAAATGAAGTCCCCCAATTGTCAGTTTCCCTCTTTGTTAAGTCTGGAAACCATTAAATCCCATTTGCATTAACTGAAGACTGTACGTGCACCTGATATTTTACAGAGCATATCATTAACCATCCTGATAGGTTAGATTCCTGGGAAGCTATCAACCCAATATATTTTATATTACTTCCGAAGCACTTGACACAAAATGCAAAGACCCAAGTTCATTGTGGCAACTACGTCATCTCCTGTCAACTTCCAAAGAGCTGGGCTCGAGCCTGTCCGTCAGGTCGCAGCCTGATGGCCTCAGTCAGGAACACCATGGCGATAAACAGCTCCCTGGAGGCCAAACACACACAGACTGCTTTGTCTTCCTTCTGCCCAGCCACGTGGAGACCCCTGATGGAATCAGAGCCCTGGAGCTGGAGGAGCCACATGGAGCGCCACGACAGCGCTAAGATGCTTCTGCCACCACTGCATCCACAAAACTCTCTACCCACTGCATGTGGCACTGTTGCATGGCTACATGGGCCTAAAGAGGAATATATGGACTAGTATTGAAATATGGAGTGACATCCAACATAGAGACTTGATCTGGATTGGGCTGGAGTGGTTTCTGAAGATACAACTGCTCTTTGATATAAAGTTCTCTCACACACATGTGGGTATCTCTAGATTTGTCTCTCTAGTCTCCCCGGACTAACACACTCATCAAAGAATTTCAGGACAGACAAAACTTCTTGAAATGAACTTCCTTCATTTTCCAGCAAGTTCTTCCTGCCCACTCAATAAAATAAGGAGAGTGGATCTCCTAAGCCACTGTCACCTTACCCAACATTTTTGTTCACTTGCGGTAATAGTGAAACATTACTGCCCATCTATTTTGACATTAATCTGGGTTTTTCTCCCCATGTCCAGCTCCTGGCTACCATGTCTTGGAGGATCACAAAAGTAACCAGCTCTCTGGCCTCTTGACAGGCCCAGCCCTGCTGTTGGAGTCATCGCTGCAGCTCTTCCTACAAAGAGGCCATTGAAGCAGATCTGACTCAGGAGGAGGTGGGGTGGGTGAAACTACTGACGGTGCTCCCCTTGGCGCAAGCTCCATGAAGAGGCCAACTCCTGCAGCAGGAAAGGTACTGGGGGCAAGTTTGAGCCTGGTGGCTTCAGTTGAAGCTGGCTGCCCCGTCCTCCTCCACCACAGTCTGCACTGCTGAGACCATCAGCTGAGCTCCAGTCGAGCTGAGCTGTTCATCTCCAGTTCAAACTCCGAGACCTCGGAGGGCAACAAGCAATCTCTCGCTTTCTGGGCTGTTCTCCATGGCCTTCAGGGAGGCAGCAGATGGCGCGGATTTCACAGAGGACGAATGCAGGGAGCGTTGACATGGGCATGACTGACCATCCTGACCTAGACTTCTCTCAGTTTCCTGAGCGCCAGGGCTGCCAACTGTACATCTAGTCCAGCCACCAGGCCCCGGGCCCCCTAAGTGCCAGCTCTAATAGCAAGGCCTTGGGGTCTAGGCTGTGGGCAGCCTCTGTGTCCTCCCCTTCCTTACTACTTTCCATCACCATGCAGGCTTAGGAATCTAGCCATGTGACTAAGCAAAGAGCAGGTGTAGCTCTAACTGCTACCAATATGGCTGCACCCCGGAAATCTTTCTCAATGAAAGTGGTTGAAAAGAGAACAAAAGTAATATTTACTGACTGCTTGCTATGCTTCCAGATCTACTCAAAGTTCCTTACAGAATCATCTGGTCTCACTTGATCCTTACAATAATGCAGTCATGATCCCAGAGGGGCACAACAGCATATGTCCTCTGTTATTTAAGATCTTGGAGCTCATTTATATAAGTATATAGTACATCTAAGGCACGTAAAAATTAAATACATAGGTGGGAGAAATGAGGGAGGCCACAGTACCTTTAATTGATCACCTGCTCTGTTTGGGGGACTTTAAATATCACTCTTCTTGATGAAGAGGTTTTATCCTCATTTTCATCGTTGTATCAAAGTGTAACTAACAAACAACAAACTGCATACATTTAAAGTGTGCAATTGAACAAGTGCCAGCATATGCATGCATCGATACAATCAGCTCCAAAATCAAGACAATGAACATATCCCATAGCCACAAAAGCTTCCTGGTGTGCTTCATAATCCTCTCTTCCTCTCCTCCCCAGTTGCTTTTCCCTCCCCCCTAAGAAGCACAGATACAATTTCTGATATTAGAGATTAATCCGTATCTCCAGGGATTTTATGTCATTGGAACCACACGGTGTCCCCTCCTTATGTCGGGTCACATGCAGTACGAGTCTTTGGAGATTCGGCCATTTTATTAAATCGATCAATAATCCATCCCTTTCTATCACTTCATAGGACGCCGCTGATCCTCACTTCTGTGGTTGAGAGCACTGAAAAATCAGAAACTAGTTTAAGATCAAGGGGCGCCGGTGGCACAGTGGCATCCCCTCCATGGCACGGAGTCTCCGTTTGAGTCTAAGGTCACACGGCAAATGGTCAAATCCAAATGTAAGGGTCCCCAAGGTCCCCCGTGGGTGCAGAGGGTTGGCTGGTAACTAAAGGGTCAGTGGGTCAAACCTATCCAGGGACACCACAGGAGAAACAGACCTGGTGATCTGCTTCCAGAGAAACTGCAGCCTTTGGGGCAGTTCTAGGCGAGGCATGGACTGTCTAAGTTCTAACTCAACAACAATAAGCCAGCAACATGAGTCAGCCCTCCCAGTGTCCACTGAGAGTGTGACCTCTTCCCAACTTAGCTGGGTGGTAATACTACGTGGGATCTCTAGAGTTCTAGTCCCTAACGGGAGTGGCAAGCCGCAATGGCATCACAATGATCACTCCCCCTCCGTCTCATGCCTGCCTTCAACAGTTATATCCTTAACCCTTGTTCTTCCTGTCACGAGCCCTTTCACCCCAAGTAGAACCCCCAGAATCCTGGGACTGCCACAACACATGGAGCTGACTGGACTAGGAGCCTGTGCTTTAGTTCCATTCCCTATTTTGCACCCCCCAAAAATCCCACTGAATTATGTGGAGGAGGTGGTGGAAGTGGCCAGGTTTATGGGAGAACAGAAAGGCAGCCAAAGGGGTCTGTAGAACTTATGAGCCACTTTGATCACGGCCCTGCTGTACAGACTTCTGAATGAGAAACACGAAAGGAGACGATAGTGAGAAGTTGAGAAAGCAGCAAAAGGTAGGCTACCCTAGGAAAACCTTGGGCCACTCAGTAATCTCAGACACCCTTGACTCTGGGGTTACAGAAATTTACATTTTTCTCAGGTTTTTTTCCATTCGCACATGATCTTCACAGCATTTTTTTTCCTTCTAACATTTTTCTGATATATAACTCGCATAGCATACACATCCATAAACCAGTTGTAGTCACAGAAATGTATATACATCACCCAACCCACTCTAGGACATCCTTCACCCTCCTGTCTTCATCACTTGCTCCCCAATTACCCTCCCTTCATCCCTAATATACCATTACACCAATTCTTGTCTCCATACAGGCACCTCTCCTGTGCTTCATAAACTGGCGTGCTGCTTCTGTGTTCTCAACACATTTTTGAAGAGGGAATCATTTTATTAAGTGTTTAGAATGCTTGTGATGTGTCAGACACTGTATAGGACAATCATGTCCTAGCTCTATTTTCTGATAAGTCACACTGCGTTTTCTAGAGAAACAAAACCAGTGACACTCATATAAGTATAAGAAAGAACTTCATACCAAGAAAGAATCTATCAAGAAAGCAGCCCAGCCCCATCCAATCCACTCAAGCCCATAGAGCTTCCTTCCAGACTCACGCTGCTGCCAGCAGCTGGTGCAGAGAGGTGAAGTGGAAAGCCAGAAGATGACAGGCCAGGGGAGCAGAGTTGCCCGGGTCCAAGGTCAGTGGGAACGTGGCAGACGCCACTACTAGCTCCCAGAATCAGGGGCCCACATGGGACACAGGGCCCAATCAAGCAGGACAGAGAAGGGAGGGAGGGAGAACACGTCTCCTCAGTGTCTCTCTTACGAAAAGCTCACACTCCCAAGGGGATGTCATTAGGCTGTGTTCTCCTGGGAAGATTGGACCCCACCCGTACCTTCACACGGGGATATTAAGCTAGCATAAAATCTAACAACTACTCAGAAAATCAAGTCACAACTACTCAGAAAATCAAGTCTCAGACAGTACCAAGGATCTCATCAGGGACACTTGGCCAGAGAGGGATTGAGTGGGTCATCAATGACATAAGCTTCTGACTCAGTTCAATTCTCTTCTCCCCGCAGCATAACCACCCCAGACCCCACCATCCACCTCAAATGTGTTATGTTATTCGCTGAGTTCTGTCCTCGGAATACTGTTTAACCCCGGGGTCCCCGAAAGAGTCTCTGAGAAACTCAGTCTGCATCTAAAGGTTCATGGGCATCATGTGCTTCCCCCTGACCAATGTCGGCTCTGGCAGGCATGCCCAGAGTAATGACAGCGGAGGACCGGAGCGGTGCCTTTTCCTCACACACGAGAAGGTGGCCGCTGCTTTTCCAGGCGGAGTAAAACACGACTCCTTTCAGAAGGGCCACCCGGGCCTCCAGGGCCGTCTTGCCAAGGAAAGAAAAAAGGGAACTGGTCACCAAGCGTGGTGACAATGATCACACCCAGCAACAACCCTGCCATCATTTGGTTCTGACTCCGAGGTAAGCCGCTACAGAAGCCGGCAGCCCGCGAGCAGCTGCGGCCTGTAATTCACCCACCTGCGAGCCCGCAGCCACGCGCCTGAGCTCTTTAAGAGCAGAAGCCCGTGCATCCCCTGATTGGCATGTATCGGGCATTTTCTAGACATTCACTTTCCACTGAGTCCTCCTCTTTTTGTCCTTCCCTCCTCCTGCTAGTCCCCTCCCCCCAGCCCTCGTGGCCCCTTGATAGAGCGTGGATTGTTAATTATTTTCACATCTCGCCCTGACTGCGGTCTCCCTTCCCTTCTGCTTTCTGTTGGGAACAACGCTCTTTCTTACCAGAATGAGAGGTCTCCCTCGGGTGCAGGTCATTATGCACCTATCATGTGTCCGGCACGGTGCCCGTCTTAAGATCTCTAGTCACTGAAAATTAATCTTACACTGTTAATTCACTAACAGCTCACCATTGCCCCTCTGATGCAGATTATTATCTTCACTTGACAGAGATCATATGTACTAAAAAGGGAGTCCACTGAGTGGGTGTGGAGACAGGATTAATTGCCGGCAGTCTGGCCAGAGCCTGCTGTTCGCCCAGCCAGAAGATTCCGATTAGAATCTTTTATGCCTATTCTTTTCCAATCGGGTTAAAGGCCTTCCTGGGGAGAGGCCGGCCGCCCCGCAGCAGCTGCGCGCGGAGCTGCCGCGGCCCGGCACGGCGATGCCCCGACAGACCACGTGAGGGCGCCGTCGTCCGCGGCTGGAGCGGCCGGCGGGAAAGCCGGAGGGACCCGCCCCCTCCCGGACCCGCCGCCACTTCACAGCAGCCAATGAAAATCTTCCGGGGCGGGGCCGCGCCCGCTCGGGAACCGCTGTTATTTTTGGAGGGAAGCTTTAAACTGCCCGAAATGGACCGCTCTACAACGCGCAGCCAAGAACGCGAGCCGAGGCTGTCCTCTAGTGGTTTTCAAGCCTCGTCTAAAGCCGAGTCCCTGTGACGTTCTTTTGTAATAATTTTAAAAATCGTCGATGGGCCGAAATCACCCCAGACCTGTGAAACTGGAACTGCAGGAGCAAAGCCCAGGAATCTGTATGCGATCAGGCTGGCGAGCAGCATCACGGGGGGCTGGACCCGCCATCGGGACGGGCTGGTGGGTGGGACGCAGTGAGAAGCGCTCAGGCTCTCGACGGCGCCTCCGCAGTCACATTGTTTGACGGGAATCTACTCATGAGCAGCTTTCGGGAAGGAATCCCACCCCCCAACTAGCCCGAACTCTTCGGGGAAAAGGCAAAGGGTGAGCTGTTTTAGATCGAAAGGTAGTAGAAAGGCATAGCAGTCCCAAGTCATCCATCAAGCCTGATAAATTCCAGAAAGCTAGTAGATAGATAGAGACGGATAGATAGATAAAGTCACCATCGGTATATACCCATCTCTGGTGGCACTGTTGGGTAAGCATTGGACTTTTAGGCACAAGATCAGTGGCTCAAGCCCCAGCAGTCAGTCTGCAAGAGAAAGATCTGACAATCTGCCCCGGTGAAATTTGTACAGCCTGGTAATCCAATATAGAGTCACTATGAATCAAAATGCCTGTGGAAGTTGGATGTTCAATAAGGAAGAGCAAAGGAAACTCGATGTATTTGAATGACATATGATGCTGGTGACGATTAATGAAAATGCCATGGGTTGCCAAAAGTACAAACCGTTCTGTCTTGGAAGAAGTACGTGAGGCTGTGTCTCCCAGGCTTTGGATATGTTATCAGGAGAGATCCATGACTGGAGAAAGACATCGTAGCTGGTAACGTAGAGGGAAGACCCTCTACTACAGGGGTTCTCAACCTGTGGGTCATGACCCCTTTGGGGGTCAAATGACCCTTTCACCAGGGTCACTTGATCCATCAGAGTACCAAAATGACCGGGGTGAGGTGGCACCAAAAATAATTTTATGGTTGGGGAGGAGGGGTCACCACCACATGAGAAACTGTTTTCAAGAATCGTGGCAGTAGGAAGATTGAGAACCACTGCTCTACAAGATGGACTGACACGGTGACTGCAACGAGAGGCTCAACAGAAGAACGACAATGAGGCTGTGGCAGTCCTGCCCTCCTGTGTCAAGTTCATGATTGGGAGTCTCGAGGTGGAGCCTAGTCTGTCAATCTGGAGATAGCCATTGAAGCCTCTGTGTAGGCATGGCTTTCTCTAAGAATTCTGGGAAGTCTCACGGTGTCTCCCAATTGGAGAAGAGAGTCTCTCGGAGTCTCTACCGACAAGACAAGATGGTGGCATACTGATCAATCCTGATTCCTGGAGACTGGAGGAGCTGGAGGAGAAACTATATGGGCTTGTCCTGATGGAACCAGACCTCTGGGGCCAGAGAAGCCACAGAGAGACCCCTGCCAGTGCTGAGATGCTTCTACCACCAATAGATACTGCTGATGGACCCTGAGCCCTGGAAATGAGGATCCATGGAGAGACCCCTGCCAGCTCCGGGATGCTTCTACTGCCGCTGGACATACAAGACTCTGCACCCACAGGCCTGCGATTGTCTTGGTGTCATTGCATGTGCTTCATAAGATGGAAGGAGACTTTATAGACTGGTATCATACATATGGACTAATATCAGACTTAGGACCTTGGACTGGACTGGGTTGGGATGCTTTCTCGATGTCCTGTTCCTCTTCTCTATAAACCTTTCCCTTATCTCCATATGCGTGTCTATGAATTTGTTTCTCTAGTCTACCCAGACTCACACAGAGGATGACCCAAGACCAGACAATTTTGGTCAATTGTACACAGGGTTGCAATGAGTCAGAACTAACTTTATCCACTTAACAACAGCATGATTGGGTGGCCATGGAATGTATGGTGTGTGTGTGTGTGTGTGTGTGTGTGTGTGTGTGTGTGGTCCCCAGGGTTGGGTCCTCCACAGCTAACGGGGTGGGGATGGGAGGACAGGGTCTCACTCCAGCAGGACAAGTCAAGGCCATCTCAAGCCTCCCCAGAAGGGTGCCTGCAACTGGCTGGCGATAAGGTGGCCGGACTCTCTCCCCAACCCCAGACTCTGCAGAATGGTTTCTCTGCCTCAGGGCTGTCCCACGCAGAAACTGACAGCAGTGGGGCCCACAGTCCAGAGACACAAGTTCCAGGAGGTGTCAGGAGCAGGGCAGACTTCCCGCAGCGGGTGTCCAGGGGACTTGGCCTGCGCTGGTCCTCTCACAGCGACAATGGCGTGCACTGCACAGCCTGCACCTCTGATCTCTGTCTCCCTCACAACGAGCCAGGTGCGCCTGTGTGAGAGGAGGGGCCGTCCCAGCAGCCGGTCTGAGCGCTGACACACCCCCGCCCCGCCCAGGTCCAGGCCTCCTGGGTGCTTCGCAGAGGTCTCTCTGTACGTGCTCCAGCTTCTCCATTTCTGTTCCTCCCTGCAACTGCCCGTCACAGTGATCCTGGCACTGGACGCTCAAAAGACACTGATCCTAGTGGGCTGCTGTCATAGCCAAGGAATGAAGAGGGAGTCAGAAAGGGAGAGAGGGCGAGAGGGAACTCAGCCAAGAGCCCAACAAGTCTGCATAAGACTCGGGCTGCCCCCTCCCGTGCCCTGTTTAAGTAAGTGTGGGGGGCGGGGGGCCTTCTTTTCGTAGAAGAGCCATAGAAGAGCGTCCTTCCAACTTGTCTTCCAAGTGGCTTACAAAAAAGCCTGCACGGAAGAGCCAGGCATTAAGCCCAAGCCATCTGAGCATAACACGACTAGGTCAAGCTCCCCTCCACTCAGCAGTTATAAAAAGAAATTCCATTCTTGAGGGGGAGAAACTTCCTCCCTCCTGTTGCCCAAGCCTCCAGTAGACTCGATAGAAAGTTCTACCCTGCAGCTAATTTTCTCTGAGCCCAGCCTCTGGCAGCTGAGTTCTGGCTGCCCAAGTCTGCCTCAGCACTAGCACCCCCACCACCAAAGGGGGGATTGTCCAGTTCAGTGAGGCGCGTGTCTATTATCAAGAGCTCACGTCCCCATACCAGACGTCAAGGGCCTGCTTGGTTCCAGGGGCCTGTTCCAGTCTGAGTGGCAGCACGCCTAGTCCCGAGACACCAGCCCTCGGGCCTGCTCTTTGGAGACCGCCTCCCAGCACTGACCTCCTGAGGTCCCTGGAGCTGGGGGTTCTTGGCCTTCAGTGCACAGCAGTGGGGAGTGCAGGGGGTCAGGGACTGGGCCAGCTGGCTGGAGCACCATCCAGGAGGCCTGGAGGGAGAGCAGAGACTCTGTATCTGTAGCTCCCACCGGGGGGTGCTTGATGGTGGAGGTTGGGGACCACATTCAGCATCATGGCTAGAGGACTTGAGAAGACATCAAGGACCAGCTACTGCTAACTTACACGCTTGCGTGTGCTTTGGCCTCTGCCCCGCACCGTCACTGATGCCAGGGCCAGAGGAGGGGCTGCTCCATGGTGCCAGCTGGTGGAAAGTTGTAAATTCCCTGCAGCCAAAACCAAAGGAAAGACCCCTCACTACCAGTGAGCCCGTGCGACCCCTTGGCAACCCTGTAAGACCCTGTGAGTTTCCCAAGCTCTGTTTCCGGGAGCAGAACATCCTGTCTTTCTCCCGCAGAGCGACTAGTATGTTCGAACCGTGGACCTTCCGTATCCCAGCCGGATAGATAACCACTATATCGCAGTCAAAGAGAGGCCGATGAGAACACTTTTCCTTGAAAAATCCTGCCAACATAGTGTAGCAGCAGCAGGGGTCAGCAGATACTTGTGTAAAGAAACGTCCTTTAAAAAAAGGAAGAATTTGACTGAATCTGTAGAACCTCTTACTGAGGGTTCTGACACCCCCCAGAGGCTCAGCGTATGATCATTTAAATGTGCTCCATTTGGTTAGTGCCTCCTAGATGCCAAAATTTTCCCATGTAGACACTATATTACCAAACAAGCGACAAAAACCAGCTCATAACTACTTAGCTACACCATAGGACAGAGTAGACCTGCCCCAGCCGTTTCCAACACCATGTGTCATTGCGGAAACAGATTGCCTCACTACTGTTCCGTCCAGCATCTGCAGGATTCAAACCCCTGGCTTTGCGTGATTAGCTAAATGCTTAACCACTACACCATCAGGGATCCCGTGAATGACATCCAGGAAGAGCTAATGAAGCGAGTCATACTGCTCCTCAATGAGAAGACTCGACCTTCTCAAGATATTATTGCTCCCCAAGTTGATCGAAGGTTCGATGCAAACCCAATCAACAGGTGTGTCCATGATCTATAACGAATTCTGAAAACTTAGCAATAAAAAGATACTTATTTTTAAAATGGACAGATCACTTGAAAAGACATTTGCCTGCATAGCAGGAAAGCACACGAAAGATGAGTCAGCAAGTAAGTACACATGGAAACCAAAATAAGATACAAGATGAAAATTAAGAAGGAAAAACTTAAGTTGATTATTCCAAGCGCTAATGAGGACATAGAGCATCAAATTTACCCACCTTTGGGTGAGACTGCAAAGCAGCACCATCACTTTGGACAATAGTCTACAGTTACTTAATGTTAAAATATGTACTTACCACATACATCAGCAATCCCTCTCCTTGGTATGTAACCAAGAAAAACAATGACAGTGTGTTCACCCATGCCAAAGACAAACAAGCCAAACCTGTACCCAAATCGTATGGAGGTGATAGCATCCTGAACAAGAAACGCTCAAAGCTTCTCCCCCTCGTGAAGGGATCCATGGCTCTACAGAGCATGTGGTGGCGGTGAGGGGCCATCAGCTCCTTGCTGACTCATGCTGGCCTTATGCAGCCCAGCCGGGAAACATCCTCACAATTTGGTTCTTTCTTCTTCTTCTTCTTCTTCTTCTTCTTCTTCTTCTTCTTCTTCTTCTTCTTCTTCTTCTTCTTCTCCTTCTTTTGAGAGTACTATTCAATTGTATCTTTATTGTATTTTTAAAATACAATTGAAAAAACACAATTGACTATTACTCTGCAAAAGAAAAAAAAAGTTTTTAAAAGCACCCAATCAGCCACGCTACTGATATCCACCACTGCATGAATAAATCTCAAATGGTTTGTGCTACATGAATGAAGCTAGACGTCAAAGGGTACATAGTGTGCCATTTCTATAGTGTTCAGAAAAGAGCTAAACTATAGGGACTCCGACAGATCAATAGTTGCCAAAGGGTAGACATCTATTAAGGTGCAGCACAAATGAATTGTGGGCAGTTGGTTTTTGTTTGTTGGTTTGGTTTGTTTTTTTGTACTTTGACTGTGATGGTGGTCCAAGGCTTTGTATTTGACAAAGCCATTAGACTGTTAAGTCAAAACAACTCATTGTACTGCATATCAATTTTTAAAATAATTATGCTAGCATTCGTTGTTTTTGAAGATGCAAAACCATCTCTATAGATGATGCGATTGTACACAGAAAATACAATCTATGAACACATTACTAGCGTTAAAAGGTACTTTTTAAAAACTTCATTCTACAAAGAGAAATAAATCGCTATATTTTTAAGTGCTTCTCAAAGTAGCAGCTAATCTGAAACCCAATGTCATAAACTAGTGATTTCATTTTCCTTGAAGATGAAGGTTAATGGTGTGTTTTTTAATAGAACATTTCATGAGGCTTTGGGATACAAAGTTAACATATAAACTTAATTGTGTCCCTACCTAAATAGTGAGAAAGAATTACAAATGAACCTGAGACCAGAAGAAGGAGACAATGCTCAATTCCCATTGCTAAACATTCTGATCCAAGATTCCAAAGGAGAATATTGATCCAAAAGAAGGGAAAGATAGTGATTTGGATCACTTGTTGTTCCCTTATCCCTGGGATGGACAACCCTACCTCCTTTCCCCCACCTCTCCATCTCCCATGTCCCCTGGGAACCATCAATCCCATTGTTTTCTCCTCCGGACTGTTCAGATGTATGTACAGATTGTGATAAGAATTATAGGAGCCCAAAATAAAATGATTTTTTAAAAAAGAACATGTCAAGTTCCTTCAAATAGGGTCTATTGTTTGCATTAAACATTACACTTTGAATTTGCCTATTGAAGTCTTACAATACCATACTTCCTAAACACAAGGAGTTCCTTGAATAGAAAAAAGGAGAAGAAAAGATGGAACCAAATTCTAAATCATGGATTCCAGACTTCCTGAGCCAGGAAATCTGTATGAACTCCTGAGACTATTGACCTGAGATAATCTATAAAATTGACATTCACCCTAGCCCCTAAAGTCTTCCTTTATTATTTTTTTTTTAAGTTTTTAATTGCTTTTATTTATAGTGTGAATCGGGTGAAGGTTTCTAAAGCAAATCGGTTCTCCATTCAACAAGTCATACACATCATGTTTCATCTCATTTGGCGTAATCCCCTCACTGTATCAACGATCCCGCTTCCTGTGGTTGTGGTCTGCGTTCCTCTCACTTTGTTAGCCTTTCGGAACTTTGTCCTTGAGCAAATATCGCCCTTGTGATCTTAAATGGCAGATTATTCTCAGGTGTGCATACCTCACGAGTGTCCTTGTGCTTCTTATGGGCCTGTCTATGGTTGGCTGAAAATGTAGCTTTGGGGGTAAGTTCATTTTCAGACCTGAAGAGTGACTTAGGGCCATATTCCCAGAAGCCACCAGGCTCTACCTGACCAGGAAGGCTGGTCTTTCACATGACTGTGAGTTTGGTTCTACCCTTCTCCTATTCTTTGCAGGGTCTTCCTATGTGTTTGCTTCCAGAGCAGGTGGTAGTGGCCACAGGGCACCATGTAGTTCTTCGGAGTCATGGAGATCAATGGTTCACATGATCTGTTAGTCCATGGGACTGATTGTTTCCATGGATCTTCAGTTGTCTCCACTCATCTTTCCTCTGGATAGGAAGAGACCAGTAGCTTCACACCTTAGATGGCCTCTCAAACGCCTTAAAACTCGATTTTGCACTCGTATCTCATAGAAAAGTGTTACCATCCTTTTTGTGCTTGGTCTTGAAGTTCCAAACTACTTCCCTCACAGAATTTTACCCCAATGCAGTATTTTTATGGTTGAATAGCTTTTCCTCATCACCATGTCATACTTGTGCAAAAAAAGACAATTTAACTCTAATTTTTAAAAATTCTTGTGATCTTAAGGCTAAGTCTTAAAGATATTTTTGTCTTATTTATTATTAGAATCATTAGATATAATGGATCAGACACACATATGAAAATTAATCCTTATATAAAAAGCAGTATAGTAACACATTACAAGTGTTACTATAGAACAGTATAATATTTGTACTTTTAATTATAAGTGTTATTTTATTGTTTTATAAAATTTATAATTGCAGTTATAAAGTGTTAGGTTTACAGTGACCATAGTGATCATGGTAATAGTAATCAGTGTTTTATTGTGGTATTAGTAAATGAAAAAGCAGGATTTCATTAGAAATGCACTTTTATGAGTGAGCCTTATTTTCTTCCACTCATTCCACATGTCCATTGCCATGAATGTAGAATTTCCAATTCTATTCTTATTTTCATTTTAATGGAAGTGAATGCTGAGAAACTTGTCCCCACAGGGGGGAAGATAACACTGGAAGGAGTTTTGTTATTAGAATGTCATTTCTTTTAACTCCTCCTGAGTTACATGCCAAACATCACAGTGAGATGCGTCCAGAATCATTTAAATGACCAACAGCCGACAGCTCAAAAAAGTTCTCCTTCAATATAGTTGAGAGTAAAAGAATTAAGAAACAGCCATCTGGAAAAAGTAATTTCTTTTTCCTTTTCCAAAAAGTGAAGCAAAAATAGTTCTTTTTTTTCTTTTTTTTTTTCCTTTTTTTTTAAAGGGGAGAGCACGAACGGGCAGTCCCCCTTTACCACAAATGATGCCGTCGAGTTTCCCACATTTGGGGAAATCGCAGGGCAGGGGTCAACACATCCAGAGTGCATGGATAAGCGTCGCCCTGGGAAAACCACCTTCGTGATCATGGTATCTCCCCTGCTAAGTAAGTACGAAGCAAAAATATTTCTTCTAAGACTAATCAAATGGCTAACAATTGTGCCTTTTATGCCTTCACTCTGAACCACCTTTTTGAAGCCAATATTTTTTTCAGTAAAATACTGATAATCTCAATACATTTTTGCCAACCAACTATCTTTTTTCAGACAATAATTATATCTCAGCATGCTATCTGCACATATTTTTTACCAGTGACTTGGAAATTTAGATTTATAGAAGTTCATTGACTTATGCAAAAGCAGCTAAGTCAATATTAAAGTGATGAAGAGCTATGTAATTAATCACTCCTACTTTTTTGTAGGTTGTAAAACAAGATGTTAATCAATATGCTATTTCAGATTTCTTAATTTACAGTAATTCAACTAATGTGTTGTTGGAATGAAAAGTAATTTATAAATCAAGGATGATAGTTTTAAAAATGAAGCATTGTGTGTGTGTGTGTGTGTGTGTGTGTGCACGATCAAGCTCTATATGGTTTTCAGGTTTTGTGGGTACATAAAATCTGTATTTTTAAAATCAGAAATTATTCATTCAATACCATAATCAGAAATTTCCCACACTTTGATCAAACAAACAAAAAAAACACACCCATTGATCCACAAATGACCATGGAACTTTAATTTCTAATAGTAGAAAATAGAAAATACTAAATATTTAAAAAGAATTAGAGGGCTGAGCCCTGGTGGTATAGTGGTTGTGCGCAGGACTTCAGCCCACTGGGTTGGAGGTTCAAATCCAGCAGTAACGTTGGGCCTCCTACTCCTACTGCCAGAGGGCAGTGATGCCCCCTCCCCCCAAAAAAAAGAATTAGATAGGTAACCAAATCCATGCCATCTAGCCAATTCTGACTCACAGCAGTAGGTATAACTAATTACAGGTTTTAACTATCTTACTGAGTAACTCACAAGAGTCAGAAATAAATCACAAGTCGTTGGCCCACAGTTCTTTGTCGTCAACTGTATCTTCAACATTTGCTTCCTCAAAATTAAGAAGAATGAAAAAACTAGAGCCACGCACTGCTTCTGTTTCCTCAATGTGCCTTTTCTCCCAACTAAGGCCCAGGTAGTGTAGTGGTTACACATTGGGCTGAGAACCACAAGGTCAGAAGTTCGAAACCATCAGTCACCCCACCAAAGAAAGATGAAGGATTCTACTCTCATAGAGAGTCACAGGCTCAGAGAGCCACAGGGACAGGTCTATCCATAGACAGTGGCAGTGGCTTTGTGGTTTTTGAATGAACTCTTCTTAAAATGAGTATGAAGAAGAATCATTCATGTTAAGTACTCTTAAAGTAGCCATTCTAATATTTAATATTTCTTCCATGACCTCTCTGCTTTTTTCTCATGGTTCATTCATTCAAGGTTCATTCATTCTATGACAATCATCTGGGACTGAGGGCATGAGGTCACAAGGGGATTTTTCCATCCCTTCCTCTCCCCGACACTGCCATACAGGAAGGGCCTTCACAAAGCTCAGGGGAGAACGGCATGAAGAGATCATAAGATTTTCCCATGAACTTCTTGAAGCCCCTCATATCTGCATCACACTATGAATCAAGTTACCCTTTTTCTAGGCCCTTGTTTTATGTGTAACAGAAAGGTACTTCAAATACCAAGCCTGAAAGCAGGCTCACCGTTCTCTGGTGGATCATTAAATGAGGTTGCTGGAGTGGATATTCCAAGGGCCCCAAATACTCTGTTATCACTAGAAATGTGGCTAAAGACGTCAATCTCATTGTTCACGATGCTATCACTTACATAGCAGTTTTTTGCCATCTCTTAAAACAACATCTACATTTATACAGTATTTCCTACGGTCTTCCAAATTTCTCCAGACTGGGCTATTATTAAAAAGAAAACAAAAAATAGCAATCTGCTGGTTTATTTGTTCAAATTCCTCTGCAATCAAGGCGGTATTCTAGCATGACCAGAAACAGTCTCCATAGAAACCAATTTCTGTATAGTTATGCAAATGCTATTTCATCATGCTAATTGTCTTGTATTTTATTGGAATCTTACTTTTGCTGTATATTCAACATGTCATGTTTTTCTATTCAGGAAAATGATTTTTCATAAAAATTTCTGTGTATATTTATAAATGCCTTTAAATGTGGAATAACCAAACTTAAAATCATTTAGTTTGTTCTGTTTGTGTTTGTGTCTTTTTTTTTATTTGGTAAACTTTTGCTAAATTTATTTATAGCAACAGTTTATAGAAAATGTGGATAGTGAAAACTTAAAATTTATTTCTGCCAAAGACCAAGATTTCTTCTTTATTTAAGGATCTCTGATCATTCAGTTGACTATCCTGGTGCATTTCATATCTTATCTACATAAACTGTAATTGCTTCCACAGTATTTCCTTCAAATTCTTGTTGTCCTCAAGAGAATTAATAAGGTCAGACTTGCTATTTTCCATCTTTGGACAGATGCAGAAAGCAATGTACATGATCTTTGAATTATCCCTAAAGAATGCCATCACCGTATGTATAGCTGAAGACACATATTTTCTTTTAAAACTCAAAAACTACAATTCAAAGAATGTGCCTGGATACTTTGCAAATTCTGAATTATACACTTTAATCTTTTACCGACAGCCTTAGCATCATTACCATAGGATTTGCCTCAACAGTCCTTTAAACCAGTGACTAAAACTAAAGCTGTGTCTTCAGCTAACATAAAACCTGCAATTTTAAAATTACAGGTACAAAGGCAATTAAACACTCATTAATTTCAAGTTCTTTGTGTTCCTCTTTTAGGAGTTCAAAAATGAGGATAATGAAAAGGAGTCATGACTTTTCACTCTGATATACTCTAATTGAACTGAATAATATTTGCCTTTTAAATGATATTTTTCATTATCTACTAATTAAATAATCTCACTCCAAATTCTCCATCTTTGCTAATGATCATTGGCTTCCATTTCTTTCTCTCCTATATTTTATAGATGCCCTGGTGGCAGAGCGGTTACTCGTCGTGCTGCTCACTGAAAGATCAACAGTTCAAAACCACCACTCACTCTGAGGGCGAAAGATGGGGCTTTCTGCTCCCACAAAGAGCGATGTCAATGGGGCATCAACGGAACGGCGGTGCATTTGTTTTCTTTGATAGGAGCCCTGATGTCCTAGTGGATTACACATTGAATTTCTAACCACGAGGTCAGCAGCTTGAACCCACCCACTGCTCCAAGGAAGAAAGATGAGGCTTTCTGCCCCTAGAGAGATGTACAGCCTCCAAAACCCACGGGAGCAGTTTGACCCCACCCTCCAGCGTGGCTGTGAGCTGCGATCGACTGGGTGTCAGGGAGTTTGCTTTCACATCTATATCTAATTAAGCCAGCAGCAAATTTCAAGTCATCTCTACAAAAGTCAGACATGCCAGCATTGTTTTCTACAAAGGCTGTGCCATCAGTGTCCCCCAAAGCATCATTCTACTTTTCCCTAAGTAAGAGACACGTGATCATTTTCTTTGAAGGACCCCAGTCCAATGTTCAGAGTCACTAGACTTGAGTTCATTGAAGAGTAGTAGTCTGTGCTTATCGCTGCTTCAAGCTTTCAGCTGTCCCCATCCACCACCCCAGCCCCATTTCTAGCAGTGGCTTTTTAATTCTTTCTCAGTGTGCAGATGGCATTTCTTCTTCTGGTGCCAGACACCTGCCTTTGCCACACTGAACCGGGAGATGGGCTGTCGTGAGGATGGGATTAACAAAAGGCTTTTTTCTGTAAGGACTTACCACATGTCTTTCTACAATGGAGACACCTCTGCTATCCAATGAACTTCTCCGTTTCCTGAGGTGTTCGCCCAAGAAATCGCCATCACTCATGTGGTTGACTTGATGTTGGTAGAAGCAAGATTTAATTGTGAGGAGAATGTGATGGGCCACTTCCAGATGCGTTCCCAACATTTAAAAGCAAAGAAAAAATAAACAACCCAAACCCACATTGTGGGCATCTCGGTCATTTAAAGCCGCCATGAACTCGATGTGGTCTTCAGCCCTCGAATGAGCATTATTCCCACTCTCTCGCTGATGTCGGGGCTGTTCGGACTCACAACAGGCCCTATAGGGCGGGAGAAGGGCCCCTGTAGGCTTCCACAGACATAGTGGAGGCCCCACGGTCTCCTCAGCCAGCTCTCCTCTCTCTGGCAAGACGCCTGATTTCTTGCTCATCCCCCAAGCAGCTTTCAATGGCTTCTGTGGCATCTGTCTTGTGAATTCCATATGAATTATTTCCTTTTGCTTTCTCATTGTCATGATAAATAACTAACTCTTACTAGGTAAATAACTTGTAAGGTCCTGTGTACAAATTTATTTTGTGAAGCAGTCCAACAAATGCTTCTACACCTTCGTCATTTTCATTTTTTAAGTATTTAAAGAGCTCCCCTATTCAAAGATTTTCTGTTTCTATTAAACTCCTGAGCTTTATTCTCCAATTTTTGTCACGATTTTTATTTTGATCTGTATTCTGTATTGTATTTGATCTGTGTTGAATTCTAGTCTCATTGTTAGAATGATTAGAATCCAACTTTAATGTGTTCTAAATGTACCAGCGTGAATATGTGTTCTGAAAAAGAGACTAAATAAATGTAAAAAATGAAAGAATGAAACACTTTTCAGTTAAAATTTTAATTTATTATAATAATGTTTTACAATTAAAACAGCTATTTAAAATAAAAGGCAAATGTGAAGCTGCGCGTAAAAATGCTCATTTTCAATAATAATGACATTCACAATTTACTGTTTTGAAAGTGGAATTTGATTATGCTTAATATTTTTATTAAAATAAAGCATTTACTATTCTATCATCCAGAGTCTATCTGGTTAGCTGCCAATATAAAGAATGTGTATTATTACAAATTGGAGTGGAATGTGAGTCACTTATCATCGCCAAGGTTCCTCAGACCCCAGATGCAATTATTGCAAATGCCCTGCAAATTCCCAAGCACTTAGAGCACCCAAGATTAGAGATCGAAGGAAAACAATGAGAAAGGGCACTTGGCTCTTCTGGAAACTGGTGTTCAGATAGTTGACAGACACCTGTAGCACCTACACTGAGATGACGGTTTCTATACATTAGTTTTCCCCTACCTTCAGTGCTCTTCCCTCTGATATCAGTGGCAAGATAGCCCACACACTTTCAATATGTCCCATCAGGGCACAGCCACCACTCCACTCAATGACATCATGCAGGGAGGGGGAGGGGCAGCATGCTGACCTCACATGCCGGGCTGCTAGCCACAAAGACAGCGGTTCTAACCCACCAGATGCTCTGGGGGAGGAAGATGAGGCTGTCTTCTCCCACAAAGGGTTTCCATCTTGAAGACCACAGAGGCGGTTCTCCCTGCCCCATAGGGGCTGCTGTGAGTCTGAACAGCCCCGACAGCAGTAAGAGAGTGGAAATATTGTTCGTTTGGGGCAAACACTTCGGACTGAAGACCACACTGAGTTCACGGTGGCGTTAAATGACCAAGATACCCACGGTGTGGGTTTGGGTTTGTTTGTTTGTTTTCTTTGTTTTGAAATGTTGGCGAATGTATATGTGAGAAGATGTCTGCCGTTTCAACACTCTTCACGTGGACAATTCGATTGGTGGCCTCACCACAAGGTCAGCCGTTCAAACCCACCAGCCATGGCCCTGGGGGAGAGAGGAGGCTTTCTGCTCCCATAGAGATTTACATTTCAAAGTCCCTTCTGCTCCATCCTATAGAGTCGCTGTGTTCGGACAGGTTAACTACAGAAACAAATCCAGTGATGCTGAAATATGGATAAGAAAGAGCTTGGTATCAAGGAGTAGTTCTAGATCAAGAATGTATCCCGGCCTAATCCAACTCCATTCCATAAGTCTGATACGAGTCCATACGTCCCTCTTCAGTCTCACGCAGTCGCATGCCTTGATATGGACAGCAGGAATCTTGAAGACTGGTGGTGCCAAGTCAGGTGGACCTAATGGCAGTGTGCTAGCTTTGCAGGGCTTTGGCAGCCACCAGGGTCTGCCAGCAAGAGAGAAAAGGATGAGCCCCAGGTCCTCCTCCTCCTCCTGAGAAGGCCATGCCTACAAAGAAGCACCATGGTGCTGTAACCTCTGTGACTAGTTGAATACCATCCCTCTCCTCTTGTCTGTCTGTCTTCAGGTTGACACAAAATTATTAACTACCACGGTCGCCGTGAGCCTGAATCCATTCAATGGGGGTGCGTTAATTGTGTCATTGTGTTGTGCAACTGCCGCCACGATCCACTTCCCACTTTTCCCATCACACTTAATAGAAGCTCGGTGTCTCCCTTTCCTCCTCCCTGCGGCCCTATGCGCATCAGAGTGAATTTGTGGTCTATCTGATTTTAAACGGCTGTCATCTTAGGAAAGTAGATCATCAGGTCCTCGTACCACAGCACTCCTGGGTGGTCCCCAAACACCACCCTTTCACTGAATCGTTCAGTGCCAACCTTCTCGCCTCCCAGACACCCTGAGGATATGCTGCAGACCAGAGGTCACTTTCCAACTGCATAATGTTTTGAGGTTGAGGGATAAAACATGGGGTTTTTATTTGCATGACAAAAATAAATGATGAACTCGCAGTGAATGTGTCGTGTCTACTCTACACTGAATTGCAGCTAACTTTAAAAGCTACTGTCAGTGTCCAGGGTGAGTGATGCAGCTTAGGAATGTGCCCATCAGAGTCCAGATGCCTCTATGCATTGCTCTGGAAGCCAACCACACCTCTGCCCTCCCTCTGCACCCGTGCCTTGTCTCTCCACAGCACCTGCCACCCACAGCAGCTGCCACACGTCCAGGGTGAGCACATGTTGCATGAGTGCCTTCTGGCCTCTCTCTGTCTCCTTTTGCTCCAGATCCAGGACATGTCACTAAAGCCCGCATTTCTTGTGCCTCCCGGTCTCCGTGTGGTTTGGGTAATTGTGGGATTTTCCAGTTTCCGAAGCTATTCAGAACACATCCTTATGGTTCTTTGTTGATGCTGCTGTTGCTGTCGCTGTTGGTAGGTGCTGCCAAGTTGATTCCGATGCATAGTGTCCCTCTGTACGACAGAACCTGTCCGCAAGGTTCTCGGGGGTTTAGCATCTGAAGCTGGGAGGCAATTCTGTTCTTAGTCTGTTGACTCTGCTGAAACCTGGTCCCTGTGGATGATCCTGTTGGCCTTTGAAATACCAGTGATGTCGCTTCCAGTGTCACAACAATGTACAAGCCACCACAGTGCAGCAAACGGACAGAAAAGCCCTGTCGGATGGCAGTCACACGGATGATGGAACAACATGCTGCCTGCCGTCCCCGGGATGAGCTGTTGTACACGCGCTTGCTGGGACCCTCGAGGGTTCCAATGGCTGGATTTTTTCTTTTCTTTTCTTTTCTTTTTTTGAGGGAGGGAGCATCAATGCCTCTGGTGGTCGTGGGCACTACCTAATGTTGCTCCTGAGAGCCACCGCTGGATTTGAACCACCGAGCCTACGGCCGCAATCCTGCACTCAGCCACTTATGCCACCAGGGCTCAGCCCTTAGATCTTTTCATAAATCGATTGCCAGGACTTTTTTTACTGATTTTGGAAGCTCTGCTGAAACCTGTTCGGGATCGTGACAACATTTGATCTTTCCCCTCACAGAAGGGGAGCGGGGGGCTGTTCATAAGGTTCTTTAGCTCAGAATCCAACCAAGGTCTCCGACGTGAGAGGAGAAAACCTTACCCCGAACCACTGATGCCCCCTGAGCATAGCCTTATAAGTTTCCACTATCAAAACCCCTCGGATCTACAGTCATGCTCAAACTTGCCTCCCAAAGAGAAGAGCCTTGTCCCTGGGCTCAGGGGCCACGTGTCCAGTGCCAGAGGCCTCTTCATGCCGCCTGTCTCCACAGGACACCAAACGGGTCAGTCTCATCCACTTAAGGAGACAAAACTCGGTCCAAAGAGTTGTTTGGCATCTGTGGATCAAGTACCAATAAACTAGGAAAACAGATGCGGCCCAAAGAGAGGCTGCGCGATTGCCTAAGGCAGGGGTCCTCGTCCAGATCCATACCTTTGAAAAGTATGGGGGCACATTCAAGGTGGGGCTTAGCCAAAGGTGGGGTGCCGCCACATGTGCTGCCACCAGGAGTAGGAAGATGTCTCACCTGAAGAACTCCCTCTCAGTCTTCAACATGACTCTACTCTCAGAAAAGATTCTCTCTCTGGGAAGTCATGGTCCATTGCATCATCTTTGTCGCTAAGTTAGAGCCTGAAGATTTATTGTTTGGTTGATATCACTGGATTGTTTTCTTGAGGGTTGCAGGAGAGGTGATGGCAGAAATGGGAACGAAAAGCGATGGGTACCAGAACAAAGAGAAGTTCTCAAATGGATGGTGGCAATGAGAGTACAACTCTTCTGGATATGACCCAACTGCTGAATGGCACCATGGGCGAAGGATATGCTAACAGCACGTTAAAAGTAGAAGAAAAAAGGGAAACAAGATAAAGACCTATCTTGAATATGCTCATTTGCCAGCTCTGGTCCTCTCTCCTACCAAGTTCTTCCTTCGTTTGTTGAGAAGGAGCCAAAGTCACAGAGTTTGGTGGTCTTCGTCCATTGTCTCCTTCTTCTCCCTCCCTCTGTTTCCCCCACTGAGTTCTAGAGAGGACCCCTCCCGAAGACAGTCTCACTCGTGGTCGCTGAGTTAATGCCAATGTCCTATAGGACATTGTCCAGAAGACACTTGGCAGAATGAACTTCTGATGGGAGTAGAAAGCCGTCCTTCTCCCTGGTGATTTCAAACTGCTGACCTTGTGATTGGCAGCCCAATGAGTAAACAGTTGGCCACCAGGGCTTCTCCGCATGACCCTCCCTGGCCTGCAGTGGATTCCAATTCATAGTGATCATGCACAGGAGGAAGTAGAACCGGACCAGGGCATTTGCAAGACTCTAACCCTTGGTGGGAGTAGAAAACTTCGTTGTTCTCCTTCCGTGCAGGCTGGTGGTTTCAAACTGTTGACTTCATGATTAGCAGCCCAATGCACAACGACTGCACCCTGAGAGCTCTTCCAATTGATAGAAGTCGTTGGTAAATGTCCATGCTGTTTCTTTGAAAAAGCACATTTCTCTGAATTGTTGAGGCTAAAAGGAAAAAAACATTAGCTACTGATCCAAACTTGTTTTGTTTTTTAATAGTTATCATGTTCCAAGTGGGACTATTATCCCTCATCGTGTATTTACCTAGCTATTGTGGCAAGGTGCCTTCCGTAGGCCACAGCAACAGGCAACCACACTCACAAGGAAATAGATGCTGACTTTGGTACTGAGGGGGGAGGGCGGGGGAAGACCATGGTGATATCCTTGTAGTAGACCATGTGGTGCTGTCCAGAGAGTGGAGTGGGGACTGGACCATGGTGCTGGGCCTTGGGTAGACTGCAGGTCAGACAACATTCCAAATTCACCTCTCACTGAACTCGCTCTGGTCAGTTTTATTTTACAAGTGGCACTTTTCGTCACAGTCTTTTTTGTTTTGAGCAGGTGACACACTTTGTGCTTGTTAAGTTTCCTCCATTTAAAAAAAAAAAAAAAAAAGGTGTATCTAGCTTGAGTTTTGTCTCCTAATAGCTACATTTTCACCATACTATAATTAATTCAGATATGCTTCCTTCGTCTTTTCTGAGTGTCTCTTTTTGTTTGTTTGTTTGTTTTTGGTTTGGGGGCATCACTGCCCTCTGGTGGTGGGAGTAGGAGACCCAGCCTTTGCTCCTATGGAGCTGGAATTGAACCTCCATCCCAGTGGGCAGCAGTCCTGCGCACAACCACTACGCCACCAGGGCTCAGCCCCTGAGTGTCTCTTTCATAGCCCCTGAGTATCTCTTTTTACCCCCAAAAAATATCCAAAAAGGCCATTACACTGTCTAAAGTTACTGGCAGGAAACAGCATGAAATGTGCTTGGGAACAGACTGCAGGGATAATGGAGCGCCTTCCCTATGTGAACCTAGAGAGTCATTTTCATCTCGACACAGTCTCTCCAGGGCTTCCTGCTCAAACGTCCACTTAGCCTTCGTGATTCTCACCTCCCCGAGGGAAGAGCCAGAGGCCAGAGATTCCATGGGATGGAGAGGAGGAAATTGAAGTGCAGCAAAATGAAGCCGTCCCAGAACGTCTGTGCTGAGGAGACCCGAGCCCTGGCCAAGGAGGAAGGGGTTCTACCATGACCCTCATTGGAGCCATAAACACACTCCTCATGCACCTTACACAGACACACCACACATGTATGATATGCACTTCTCACACCTATACCCCACATGAGACCCCACACACGCCTTCCAGCACACACGTGTCCCACATGGCACACCCCACACTCTATCTACTGCACATGCCCCCTGTCCATACACCCCATACATGTCACACAGATAGAGGTCTCCCACTAGACACACATGCACACATATAGTGTACATGTACATATACTACCCGCTACATGCTTTCAGCACATAGATGCTACCCACATGCAGCACATGTGGACACTAGGCACACACTACATGCCTATAACACACGTGTACCACCTGGATAGAGCACACACTTATATCCCTCACATAGCATACTAGAACCCACACAGATACCTCATTGAGACCCCACAGAGTACACATGCACACAGGAACCACGTGTGCTCTACACACATGCACAGTGTATAGTATATGCATACTATATACACATACACCACACATGTACATGACACATCACATACTACATGCTTTCAAGACACACACGCACCATATACACCACACACCACTCAAGTACAACATACACACCACATGCATGCAGCACACACATGCACTACCCAAACCACCAACCCACGTGAACGCACAGGTACACATCCCAGGTGGCCCACACACAGAGTTGGCCCTGACTCCTCCTCTCTGGATTGGGGATGGAGTGGAAGGGGGCCTGTGAGCGAGAAAACAGAAACAGCGCCGTCCGGGACCCTCGGGACCTCACAAGATGTCTTTTTAGGCCTGCAACTGTTTTCACAGGGCCGTGGAAGGAGGAGCTGGGGAAGGCATTTGGGAGTTCCCAGGGAGGGCAGGAACCAAAGATTGGATGGGGGTAGGGGAGCAGCAGTGAGGGGGAGTCAGTGAGCAGGCCCGGATCTAGGTAGGAAAGGTCAACCAGGGTCTATTCCAGACTGGGGTCTCCTTTGCCCAAACTCAGGGAACCCCTTGTTCAGCTCTGGCTTCCATTGGTCTTGCCAAGGGGCCAGTGTGGGTGGGTGAGGACAGAGGCCCATGCCCAGCTCACAGGATCACAGGGAGTGCTCCCTCAGGAGCAGCCACAGATGACCATTGCCACATGAGCTTCTAACACTCAAGCCCTAGGAAACACTTCAGCCTTCAACTTCAGTGCTCGATCTCATTTGAGCATTTTATAGAAAGTCAAGAAGTCTTGTCAGGTGCCCCAGAAACATGCAGCCTGTCTCTTTCTCTCTCTCTCTCTCTCTCTCTCTCTCTCTCTCTCTCTCTCTCCCTCTCTTTCTCTCTCTCTTTTCCCTGTTCTTCTGTTTGAAATGACATCCCAAACCCCAGTGGTTTTGCTGCCGGGGAAAAGGCTGGACCACACGCAACATCTGTAAGCAGTTAATTTTCCAAATCGGAGATGGTCACCACAGATGCAGGCCTTTCAAAAATAAACACCAGAAAAATATTACTCGTGCAAAGCTAAAAGCCTCAAAGACAGGGGCAAGGGAGGGAGAGAGTTTGTGCAGGGACAGGGGTCCATGTTCTCTCTTCAAAGCTGCCTCCTGAAAGCAAGAGAAAGGGGCCATGGACATGCAGCCCCCAGCAGGGCCTGCAGGGAATGCCCAGAGGCTCACACAGGCAGAGACAGTAAGGTCTGAATCGGGAAACGTGCTGGTATCCACAGAACCCAAGCCAAGAATGTATGCTCTATTACAAACCTATTTCTAATGGAATATTGTCACCTTTGTCATCTGAGGAAGATACAGCCCTCTGACATTAACCATGAACATTAGGCCCTCTGTGAGGTTCCTGGGTCCCTGGGTGGTCCAAAATGTGAACTAGCTCTACAGCTAACCAGAAGCTGGAGTTTCTAATCCTCCCACACGTGCCACAGAAGAAAGGCCAGGAGATCTATTTTCACCAAAAGCATGAATGGAGACTCCTCTGAGGCCACCGAGCATCATAATGGAGCCAACTGCTTGAGCTGGTCCATGCCTCACTGGAGGTGACTGGGGCTCTCGTCCTGGCCCTCTGACAGGGGGTCTGCCTCCACCCCACCCTGTGCCCTGCAGCTGGTCAGCAAGCTTTAAGAAGGCAGGTGTGGGAGCGCATGACAAAGGTTCAAGATGTGGCCTGCCCCGCAGCGCTATCCCCTCTCTACCTTTCAGAGAGGACTTTGTGGCCACACTAGAGAACCTCAGGCTCGGGGAGGACAGAGGGCCAAAAAAGTGTGTCCAGTTCTGGTGATGAGGACTTAGGACGGACAGGCTGGAAAACTGCCTGCATCGCTATCCTGCCCCACCTTGCCCTAGCCATCCATCTCTGTACCACCACCCCTTACAAGTGTGGCCTCTGACAGCGCAGAAATCACCCACAGTCGGGACTGGCAGGGAAGTCAGTCACAGCAATGGTTCAGCGTTGGAGTCAAAATGGATGGTGTGGTGGTCATGTGTTCATGTTAATTTCATGATTGAATGTAGGGGTGGAGTCTGACCTGTTAATCTGGAGATAGCCATTGAGTAGCCAATGAGGCCTCTGTGTGGGCATGGCTATCTCCTGAGACTTCTGGGAAATCTTACGATATTTCCCTCGTGGAGATGAGAAGCTTTCTCCCCAGTTGTTGGGAGTTAGTCTCAGAGACAACAAACTACAGACAAGACAAGATGGCAGCGTCTGAGGAGCTGAAGGAGCTGGAGGAGAAGTCACATGGCCTTACCCTGGGATGGAACCAGACCTCTGAAGTTAGAGAAGCCACATGGAGACACCTGTCAGTGCTAAGTTGCTTCTACCGCCACTGGATGCTGTTGATGGACCCTGAGCCCTAGAAGCAAGGAGACATGGGGAGACCCCTGCCAGCACCAGGACTCTGCACCCACTGGCCTATGACTTCGTGAGTCAGAAGGAGACTTTATAGACTAATATCGGGCATATGGGTTAATATGGGACTTATGATTTTGAACTGGACTGGGCTGGGATGCTTTCTCAGTGTCCCATTCCTCTTATACATATATAAACCATACCCTTATATCCATATGCGTGTTTATAAGTTTGTTTCTCTAGTCTACCTAGACTAACACAGATGGAAATGGGCAGACGTGATCATAAAGCGATGACTCCAGTCTAGAGAGACTGGTGCTTTGTGAATTACTGGTGCCTGCCCTGTTCTTCTTTTGCCTATGGGGTGGTTCTCGGCACTGAGGCTCCAAAAGATCAAAGCTAATTTCTGCTAGAAAGATGAATTAGTTGAAAAGTGGAAGGGAAGGGGTAAAAGCAGGGATTTAAAAAGAGATCGGAGAAAGAGGAAGAGTGGACAGGCAGGCCTAGTAGAAGCCCAGAGGAGGGAGGCCCTGGCCCTAAGAGAAGAATGCATGCAGAGCACAGGGACCCCTGGGTGTGCTGGCCACCAATTGGTGCAGCTGCCTATCCGAAGCCCAGGGCAGCAGGGCTGGAGAAGACCCTTAGGAGCAAGGAAAGCAGGACCCTGACCTCAGCCTGACATCCGTCCCCACCCACCCCTCCCCAATGCCCAGATTCTTCTTTATGCCTCCGGGACGCCCCTCTCTTGATCTCAGGGGTGGGTGTCCGAATGCTCTGGAAGGCTTTCTCTCCCCCTGCAAGCTATTTCCTGGGAATGAGCAAGGTTGGCCAACGTCACCTTGGGGAGAGGAAAAGGTGGAGTACAGGGAGATCAAAAGGCCCCCCCGGACTTGCACCCCTGATGCTGGGGCTGCACCCCTGTGAGAGGCACGAGGACAACTTTCCACCAGCTGTTTCTTTCACAGCCCACGCAGAAGGGCACCACTCTGCCTGGCACTTGTCACTTGGTAGGCTTAGAAGGAGGGGAGCTGGTCCCTGTGTTCAGCGAGCCTGAGACTGAAGGGCACTCCAAACTGAACTTGGGAGCACAGGGGCCACCACCACCCCACCCCACCCCACCCCCCCCAGGCTGCCCCACTTCTCTGTCTGAGCCTGGCAGCACCTGTTGTCTAGAATCACGGCTCACTGCCACCGGGCAGACACCCTGACACACTCTGTAGCCTCCTTGACCTCTCCTTTTCAGTTCTGCTCCTCAGACGCCCAGAGCTCCCATCACCACAAGCTTCCCCTGATGACCTTTTCCAAGACCAGGGCTTAGTGAGTAGGTGTTCCAGTTTGACTCCCTCCAGGCCTGCTGAAAAGAGTTTGGAGAGTCACAAGTCCAAGGCCCGTCGCAGAAGGGTTTTCTCCAGAGTTGGGCGCCCTCACCAAAGTCCCTACCAGCCTGCTTCTGCGTGACTAAGAGCACCAAGAGGCAGTGTGTGGTGTTTTAGACGTAGGATCGTCTTGAAAATGGGACTCAAGTCCCAGCCAGTAAACCCGTGCAACACCACCCATCTATAAGGGGAGGCTGGCATGTTACTATGATGCTGAAGAGGTGCCACTGAAGCGTCTTATTTCTAGACGGAGGTGAACTAGGAAGGACGTCGCAGGTCCCCTGTGGATCAAAGTAGCACACTCTTGCTGAAGCTGAAGGCGGACTCAGCAGCAGTGAGGGACCAAGAAGTTGGGGTTCGGGATCACCGCTCCAGCCTCGGGGACCAGCCTTGTCCATACTGAGTCAAGCCCAGACATAT
>PVJH01008009.1:70044-88530 GCA_004026705.1 Nesogale talazaci | reverse complement strand
TTGTGGGCGGGGGATGGGGGGGGTGGTCGGAGGGTGGGGAGGGAGGAAGAAGACCTCAGGAACTAGAGAAAACTTGTATGCATCATCACTGCCTGGCTGCACCTTGACTAGTCTGTCTCCTTTCCATGGCTCCCCTGTAAAGGGGTGACCAATCACCCACCAGTGGGCCTTAGGTCCCCACCCTGCTCCTCCCCTCACTTGTAATAAAGTGATTCCTGTTCTTTGGCGCGCCATATCTGCTCCCTTTGGCCCCTCTTGATCACACTTGCTGGTGTGCTTCTTCCCTGTGGACTTTGCTGTCTCCGTGCTGAATGGTGACTCGGTTATCTTCAAGTCTTTGAGATTCCCGACATTCAATCATTTGGTAGCTGGGCACCATCATTTCTTCTGCTCTGTTTGCCTCTGTATCCATTTGTCTTCAGCAATATCGTGAGTTAATTGGTGCATTGATTTTGATTTTTGTTCTTTGATGCCTGATGCCTGATTGTTTCAGCACGTCATGATCGCACAGGCAAGTGAGCTTCTTTTATGGTGGGTTTTGTTGCACCTGAGCTAGATAGCTGCTTGTTTATGCTCAAGCTTTTAAGACCCCAGATGCTTTATCTTTTGATAGCTGGGCACCATCAGCTTCTTCACCACCCTTGCTTATGCTCTCACATGTCCTCAGTGGGCACCTTGAGGATGTGTGCACACAGTGATATGTGTCTCCCTCCCCCCCAACCCCCCACCCCCCGTTTGATGTCGATTGCCTAGACCTTTCACCACCGTGTGGCCACACTGGCTGTTGTGCTTCTTCTGTGTGGGTGTGGTCTCTTCTCAAGTAGATGGTCTATTGTTTATCTTTAGGCTTTTAAGATCCCAGACGATATATCCTTTGATGGCTTGGCACCATCATCTTTCTTCACCACATTATGCACCTATTTTACTTCAGTGATCATGTTGGGCCAGTGAGCCTCGAGGAATACCAGATTCATAGAACAAAATGTTCTTGCATTGAGGGAGCACCAGGGTGAGGGCCCAAGGCCCACCTGCTGCCCTAATATTTGGCCTGGTAGATATGTTCTTAAATTTATTTCCACCTTATAACAGATAGTTGTATTTATGTATGGACATATCTATGTTAGACCTCTGCAAGTGCCCTTTGCCTTCTAGCTCTTTCCTCTATTTCCTTCCATTTCCCTCCTGTCCCACCATCATGTTCCACCTTCATTGGCGTTTCAGTGTTTCCTCATAGATTCCAAAGTCTATTTTTTATAGTATGAAAAGCTTATTTTTTTCTCCTCTCTGTAGTCAGTTCACCCAGTTAACTAATTTCACTAAGAACAATTTCCTCCAAATCTATCCATGACTTGAGTTGTTACCCAGTTTCTTTGTTACTCTTCAGTGATACATGATATTCTTTTGTATGTATGTAATAAAGTTTATTTATCTTTTCTACCACTGATGGGTACTTAGGGTACTATGCGCTTTCTTGCTATTGTGAATAGTGCTATGATGCAAATAGGTGTGCACACACCTGTTTATGCTGTGGTCCTTATTTCTGTATATACCCTAGGTCATATGATTATTTCTCTTCCCAGTTGTTTCAAGACATGCAATATTGCTATGCACAGTGGTTGTAGTATTTTGCACTCCTACTAGCAGGGTATAAGGGTTCTAATCTCTATACCCTTTCCAGCATGTGGTGTTTTTTGCTTTTTTGAACTTTGCTTTCAATTCTGGGGTGAGGTGGTGTTTCATTGACGTTTTCATGAGCATTTTTTAATGTTTCTTGGCCACCTGAATGTTTTCTTTGGTAAACTATCTGTTATTATTCTGGGCCTATTTTTAATTGGGTTATTAATGTTTTTCTTGTTGTTGAAGATTTCCATAGATTTTAGAGATTCATCCTTTGTCTGATATGTCATTGACAAAAATATGTTCCCAATTTCTGGATTTTCTGTTTTCTCGTTTTGTGAAATCTTTTGATGTACACAAATGTTTTCCTTCTAAGAACTCTTTAATTGATTTGTCTTCTGTTGTATGTGTATCTTCCGTTCTGTTTGACTGTGGTTATACCATGTATTAAGGCCTATAAGTTTGTCTTTAACGTTTCATAGATGATCTTTATAGTTCTCTGACTTACATTAGGTCTATAATCCATCTTGATTTTATTTCTGGATATGGAGTGAGGTGTGGATTCTGTTTCAATCTTCTGCACATGGAAATTCCATTTTCCCAGCAACGTTTGTTGAAGAGACTGTATATCCCATGTAATATATCTGTGAGGTGTGTGTTTCTGGTTGTGCCAGTACCAGGCTGTGTTGGCCACCATGGCTGTGTCGAAGGTTTTGAGGTTGGGAATGAAGTACTACTTCATTCTTCATTAGTTGTGCTTTGCTTATCCTGTTTGTGTCTGTTTCCTTTCCACATAAAGTTCATGATAAGTTTTTCCATCTCTTTGAAGAATTTTCCCAGGGATCTGGATCTGGATTGCATTATACTTAGAGAGTGCTTTGACTTATATTGATGTTTTTCATAATGTGAAATCTTCTTATCCGTGAACATAGTGTCTTCTTCAACCTCTATAGGGTTGTCTTGTAAATCAACGTCAGATTGACATCTGCTATAGTTGATTTTGTACAGAGAACTCACCTTAGTTTTTTTGGTGAGTTTAGTCTTACTTTTATGAATTCCTTAAATTTTTTCTTATATAAAGATGCCTTTCTTTTTCTCTTGTATTTGATGGACATTTCTGCAGGATTTAAGATTGCTGATTGGCAGTTTTTCCTTTCAGAGTTTTGTATGTTACCCTATTCTCGCCTGTGTGGTTTCTGCTGAAAAATTTGAGCTTAGTCTTACCAGTTTTCCTTTGTAGGTAACTTTTTTTTTTTTAACCCGAAATACTGTCAGAAATCTTTCTTTGTTTTGAAAAAATTGATTATGACTTGTGATTTTCTTTTAGGGTCTAGTTGATTGAAATTCTTTCAACTTCTTCCATAGTTATTTTCCAGACACTCTTGGAAAATGTTCTTTGTGTCTCCACATACCCACTCCATCTCCCACATGATTCTTAAGACTTTTGGTTAAAATTTTTTTTGCGGGGGGGGGGGGGGGGGGGGGGGGGGGGGGGGGGGCATCACTGCCCTCTGGTGGGAGTGGGAAGTCCAGCTTGGCTCCTGGAGAGCTGCTGCTGGAGTTGAATCGCCAAGCCAGTGGGCCACAGTCCCACACTCAACCACTATGCCACTGGGGCACAGCCCTAAAATTTTTTATGGATCATTTTTCTTCAAGTTGGATATTGAGAGTATTGTCTTCAGTGCTCACTAATTTGGCCTTACAGTGTGTCAATTCTCCTGTATTGCTTGTTCAATGCATTATGTATTGATAATATTTTAGTATTTTTTTCTGTGTTTCTATTTGGTGTTTTTGTGTGATTTTTAATTTATTTTGTCAGTTTGCTCTTGTGTTCTCTTGGACTCTTTGTTGTTGTTGTCTGTAGCTATCTCGATCATTTTTCCATCTATTGAATGTGCGTAAGATCATTCTTTTGCACCAGAGGGCAGTGATTTCCCCTACCCCCAAAAAGATCATTTTATTAGATTCTTTTGCTAGCACTTTCAATGTCTTACCATCATCAGGGTAGTCTTATGACTTCATATGTTATTTCACTCTGCCTTGCTTCCTTTTATGAGCTATAATTGTGTGGTATTTTTGCAACATTGTGTCGCTTCTTAATTTGTGCTTTTTTATTTGTTGATCAAGTAGTAGGAGTGGCCCTGAGGGGAAGAGCTGCCATAGCAGTGTTGGTCCTTTTTAAAAAAAGAACAGAGTAGAACTAGACAGACGGAGCCTACCCATTTCTGTGCACTAGGTGTAACTGTTGTACTGAGGTACAAGGTTGGCAACGTCATGTGGGGACAGTTGTCTATCTCAGGTGGAGCAAGACAGTAGTGATAGGGGGGAAAAAGCACAATCTACAAGTACAAAAAATAAAAAGCCAACACACACACACACACACACAGATACTATCCCCCATACTCTCAAACAACAAAATAAAACTCCCAGCATTTGTAACTTCAGGGTACTGCAGAATATGTCTTTGCAACATCAGCTATAAACAGAAATGTGTGGGTTTGCAGGGGCCACTCTGCTGCTTCAGGAAAGCCATGCTTGACACCGGGAGCCTTTGCACGAGCTCTGCTTCTTCCCTCTGCCATGGAGAGCGGCGTTAGCCCGAGGACTGTTTAGCACTACTCTGTGGCCTGCTCACTTTGCCCTAGAGAGGGAGAATCTGCAGCTCTGTTTAGAGAAGAAGGAAGCCAAACAAAACCTAAACAAAAAGCTTCAATAACCCCCAGCCTCATCTGGCAGGCCGAGGTTATAGGCAATGGCCTGCTGAAGACTGTTAAGTGGGAGAAGATAAGCCTTGCCTACTATCCTGTTGTACCTTTAGTGAAGAAAAGGAAAAAGGAAAGGAAGCAACGTGTTCCTTGCTAGCTTCATAAGTGAATGGGCAATGGCCCCTCTAGGTCCCCCGGTGCTCAGGGAACCCAAGCTACCCCTCTACCGACCTCTTGGTGGGGTGCAGTGCACAAACCCTCTCTTGGGCCCTTCTTTCCCCAAATGTGTGAGGTGCTGGTCAGTTGCTTATTCTTTGTGAGGAGAGTTCCCTGATAGTTCCTTTTCCTCCTCAGACATTCAAAACCCAAGCCTCGCTCAGCTGCCATTGAGTCGGTTCCAACCCACAGCAAGCCTGTAGGACAGGGTAGAACTGCCCCTGTCGGCTTCCCAAGCGGCCACTGTTTACGGGAGTAGAAAGTCCAGTGTTTCTCCTGAGAAGAGGCTGGTGCTTTCAAACTGCTGGCTGGCAGTTTAGAAATGTGGTGAGCAGCCCAAGGCATACCTGTGACACCACCTGGACTCCCTCAGACATTCTGGGCCCCAGGGGTCTCTGCTGTATTGGCTTTCTTTGATTTTGCTTATAGAGATTTACTGTCATCTATCCAGGCTGTCATTTTTTAACGAGGAATTTCAACTTTCTTTAAACTTCATAATATGCCACCATGATCATCCTGCGCCCTTGGAGGAAATTCATCAATATCACCCCATTAGTATTCAAAAAAGCAATTGCCATACATTTCTGAGCTGACCAGTCTGCTTTGGATGTAGATGGCCCAGCAGATTCTTTCAGAAGTCACTGCTTATTTGAACCAAAGGAGACAGGTTGCCTGAGAAATAAATTTGTGGACTAGTATCAGACATATGGCCTCAGAGAAAGCTTTATATCAAAGTGCAATTGTATACTGAGAAAACATCCCAGCCCAGTTCAGATCAAGGCCATAAGTTTGATATTAGCCCATATGTCTAATGCTAGTCCATAAGTTCCTTTTCAGACTCACGTTGCCATTTGCAACGATGATGTCCAATTCAGGAATATCACAGGGAAACTCTTGTGGATCCAGTGACAATGGAAGCATCACAGACCTGTCTCCACAGGTCTTTGCTCCATGGCTTGTCAACAGAAGGGTGAAAGCAGACAGAGATAGGGAGGAAGTTCCCAGGATCTTCATGAGAAGCCCATGCCCACAAGGGGGTATCATCAGGCTGTGACCCGATTAACAGGCCAAACTCTATCCCTTCATTCTTAATAATCCCCAAGTTGACACTAGATATCTAACGACCACTGCCTTGAAGCACTTGCTGTTGAAGGTCAATATTGCAACAATATTGAAAACTCAACTTGTAACGGAAAACAAAAATCTTCACAATTGGATGATAGCAGTACTCATGGAAGCAGTAGTCAAGAAATCCAAAGATACGTTGCCTTGGACAGATCTGTTTGTTGCACAAGCCCTCTTTTTGGTGTAAAAAAGCAAAGATGTTATTTTGAGGACTAAGGTGCACCCGATCCAAGCCATGGTATTTTCATTTGCCTCATACGCCTGTGAAAAGGCATTGACTAGGGAAGTCAGCGGAAGAATTGATGTGTTCAAATTATGTTGTTTGTGAAGACTATTGGAAATACTCTGGACCATCAAGTACTATGTTCCAGCAAATCTGCCTTGGACAAAATGCAAAAATGCTCCTTAGAAGTGAGTTTGGCTCGACTTTGTCTCACATTTTTTGGACATGTTATCAGGCGAAGCTTTTCCAGATGTCCTGGAAAAGGACATCCTGCTTGGCAGAGGGCGAGCAAAACAGAGGAAGACTCTTGATGCGAGAGATTAGCCCAGTGGCTGCGAATCCATCACAGTGCATCGAGACACAGCAACAGTTGTGTGGATGCTGCCTCACCAGGCAGTGGGTTTTTTTCACGTGCATGGGGTGGCTATGAAACTGACTCGAAGACACCAGCCAACAACAGGTATGAATTACCTTAGCCAACACTTTTACACAGCTCTATATTTTTGAAATATTTTCATATTCCTGTGCATTGGTTACCAAAGTTTAACCAAATCTTTATAGTACCAGTTCAAGTTTAGCTAGTTCTTAGTAAACTTTAAAATTTGCCTTAATATATATTTGTGGTTACCATAACCCTGCTATTTTTTCCCCTAATGTTAATCCCACGGACAGACTTGGAACTTGTACTGAGAATTGGATTTATGACAAATGTTGACGCTGATACTTGCAAAGTAGCTCACAAAATTTACTTTATTTTGCCTTTTTAATAATTTCTCCCAATTGCCTTTTGAGAAATCATTACGTATATGCAGTGATGCTTTAAAATCTTTGTAATGATCTTGTGTAGCTCACTATGGTTGCCAGAATGATCTTATCTCTGTAATTTGTGGTGTACTGTATGTATGTCAGACAGGGAGAAACAGTTTCTTTGGAAGAGAGTGAAACAGGAACACTTAACATTTGTTTTTTTTTTTTTTTTTAATGCTTAAATCTCGTGAATAGAACTCCCGTCTGGACCAGACTTCTCTTTTGGTGTGTAATTAGGACCACATTGATTGCTCCTGCAGCTGCCAGCCCCTCACTGCCTTTTTGCTCCTTGTGACCTTTGATCGCACTGACCTTTCTTAGGTCCTTTTCTTTGTGAGGAGCAGAAGTGACTCATGTGGAGCTGATTATTTTCTTGCTCACTTGTCCTTTTGGCGCTATAACTTCAAAATCACTTCCGTTTTCCCCTCTCGACTTTTGACTGCCCGCAGGGAAGGAGAGTGCTTTTTTGGACAACAGGATCAGTTTGTCTACTTGATTTTATTCATTGAAACATGAAGTAGTGGGAGAAGCCTTTTGAAGCTTTATATAATGATTGTATGATCATTAAGTTCTCATAAAATGGGAATGTGAAGAGCTTCACGGCAAACAGAGGAATCAAACATGGCTAATTACTGATACTAGACCTGGGTATTGTGATAACCCCTTTCTGTAAGATTTATCTGTTCCTTTTATTGACTCCGGTTTCTTTGGAAGGTGGCAGAATGCATCATTGTCATTCTCACATGCCTGCTGTAAGGGGTTCTTTAGTTTCTAAATGGATCAAGAATATTGTACAGATTGGAACCAGTATCACAAAACAAAGTGCATATAACTTGAGTGGAATATCAGTTGCTCAGTAGGCTTTCACCTGAACCACAGTAAAAAGTTAGAAATAAATAAAGTATAAATATCAGATTAACATGTTTAATTTTTAGATGGTATGATGGTTAATATTATGAGTCACTTTAGCCAGTCTGTGCTTCAAAATGGTTTCACAGAGAATATGTAATCATCCTCCATTTTATGACATGAAGTGAGCATTTTACTAGTTGAAAAGGGATGTTGTTGGGGACTGTGGCTTTTATCCAGAATACCTGGATGTTCTGGCAAAGCCCTCCTTGACTTGATCTTATGACTTTCATTTCTTGGGTCATAAATTAGCCATCTCCAGCCTGATGCATGGCTGATGGATATGGGACACGTCCTCCTCCACAACTGCCTGAACTGTTCCCTTGAAATTTCTTTCTTTCTTTCTTTACATATGTCCTTCACTGATTATCTCCTCTATAGAACCCAGCCTAGTGCACTTAGTACTGTCTGAAAGTGGTGCTAAGAAGAACAGAATTATAAGGATGAATTTTCTGAATTGCTTCTCAAGTCTAGCTAGTTTTAAAGCCCTTGATGCTTTCCGTAGGAAAGAGCACTGCTAATCCTTGATGTGAGGTGGCATTAGAAATGCACACCAGATAGTTGCTAGAGACAAAGTGATTCATATTTGAAGCTTTTCTAAGTTGGGTTAGAAGGAAAAGTATTGAAGCCATTTGATTGGGCCTACTTTTGCTAGGCCTAGGGCAGAAGAAAGGCATGTCCTCAAGGCTTCAGAAACACAGCTCAAATGCCATATATAAACCCTGAAAGTTGCCACTTGTTCCTTGAAAGAAAGACATTGCTTGTAGTAACAAAACTCATATTGCAGAAATCCAAACCCAGACATTTCTTGCAAGAGTTGCTGAGTTATAGTGTTAATTGAATTCCCAACCCTTAATTGTGTTTAAATGGATCCCTGCAGTTGCTGTGGACTGTGTGAACAAGGGAAATAAACCTTTTTGCTCTCATAAAGATGCAATCTTGAAAATCCTATATAGGTAAGGTGAACAGATGTCCCGCTTTTTAACAATTTGTCCCACGTCCCACGGTGTTTTAAAATTAAATAAATATATTACAATACTATTTTGGCAATCTGTGAACATTTTTGTTGCTCCATAAAGAACAAATTTTGTTTTTTTTTTGTTTTTGTTTGCTTTTTTTGGGGGGGGGGGGCACTTCACTGCCTTCTGGTGGGAGTAGGAGGCCCAGCCTTGCTCCTGGAGAGCTGCTGCTGAATTTGAACTGCCAACCCTGTGGGCCGCAGTCCCGCACACAACCACTAAGGCACCAGGGCTCAGCCCTTATACCAAATTTTTAATCAAGAACCACCCCTCCACTTCCCCCATTCAATGGTGTTCTGCTTAAAATCTGGTTACTTTTTCATAGGGTCACTATGAGTCAGAATTAATTTGATGGCAAGTGAATTTATGATGTTTAATGTTAAAGTGAGGACACACTACACTGAAGTTGCTGGCCAGTCTTCTGAGACCACTGTCTGCCAGCACTAAGTGCATGGCCTCCCCAGACTATGACCCAGCCACAGCCAGTGTCATAGCCGCCCAAAAAGGGGTGGAGCCCAGGGGAGGCACAGCCTGGGATTCTGTGAGCAAGAGGCTACAACAGGAGCTGAAGCCCCTCATAATGTCTGATGACACAGGGATCTCTGCCTTCCTGGAATCAGACAGCCTTCTCAAGTGGGTAGGGACCATCCACGGAGCAACAGGTACAGTCTATGAAGACATGAGGTAGGTACAAGCACTCCTTGGAATTCCCCAGTGGCCACCCTGTATTACAAAGCACCTACAGTGAAGTTCCTCAACCCCTGCTACCACCCCCATGTGGACACTCAGGGTGACATATGTCTGGACATCCTGAAGGACAAGTGGGTCACCCTGTATGACATCAGGACTATTCTCCTCTCCATCCCGAGTCTGCTGGGAGAGCCCAACATCGACAGCCCTTTGAACACACACACACATGCTGCCCAACTCTGGAAAACCCCACAGCCTTTAAGAAAGGCCTGCAGGAAACCTACTGAAAGCAAGTCTCCAGTCAAGAGCCCTGACCCACCCTGTCTTTGTGTTGTCTTCTCTTCAGTGGATGTCTGCCCTTTCCCTCGCCACATCTTTGATTTCTGTGTAGAACTCTGATCTTAACTGGTGTCATTTCTGTTTTAAGTCTCCCTTTGCACTCTTGTGATGATTATATTAAATAAATAACCTATGGGGTTGGTTTGGGTTTGAAAAAAAGTTAAAGTGAGGCCATTGATCAGAAGAAAGCAATGAGATCTGGAAACTTGATGAAAACAGTCAGGAAGCTAGTGATCATGTGCCCTCAATTCTGTTGAATAGCTCTTGTTTAACAAAACCACCACTTTTACTGTCATTTGCAGAAATTACTCATCTTTTTCTGCTAAGGCACCCTCCTCAGTAAAACTGATAACCCTTCCATCTTAATCTGATGAGATCAGTCCGTGTGTGTTTGAAGAGTCTTTGAGATATTACCTGTGGTAGTACCTTGGGCATGGCCTATGGCAGATGCCTTACAACTTTTCTGAATGCCCCAGAGCCATTACCCAGTTCAGACTTTAGACCTGCCACTAGACTTAAGTCCCAGTTCGTACCAAAAAAGTGAATAAAAAATGTGACCCCTGAGGATGTACACTACACTCCCAAAGAATGGCTTGATTTTTCTAACATAACTAACCCTAGGATGTGTGTAGGAATGACGATTAAGGGTCTGGGATAGTTGGATCAGTCTGTTAAGCATAGATTTTTCATTCTGCATTTCAATTAGAACAATAAAAAAGATCTAATAGTTTTATTTTATTGACTCACAGATTCATAGATTACATGGTGGTATATACCAGAATAAATTGGTATATTATATAAGAAGGTGTCCAAAGGCTTGGGAAATTGGTATAGTAGAGTGGATTTTTCAATACAGACCAGGATGGATTGCCTGGAGCAGTGTTTCTCAAAGCAAGTGATATAGCTCCCTGGTAGGGTGGGCCACTGGACCAGTTCCCCAAACTGCTAAAGCAGATGCCTATACTTTAACCTGGTTTTTAAGGGCCAGCGGAAAGCTCAGTAACTTTTTTTTTCTCCTAAACAGAGGGGGAGAAGATGGCAGGCCAAATTTTTTTGGATTCGATGCCCTAGAACAGGGGTTGGCAACCTGTGGTTCTCGAGCCATCTGTGGGTCTTTCCATCCGAACATGCAACTCTGACATAACATTGAAAACATTTGAAGGCTATTTCAGATCACAATGATTTCCTTTGCTTGGAAAAACATAGTTAAGGCTCTCGAGTGATTTTAAAGTTGTTGGGAGGGACAGGATAGGCCCTTGGGTCTCAAGAGTTTACTGACCCCGGGGCTAGGGGGTACACTTTCAGCACAAGGAGGAGAACCAAATCTGTGATGGGATCCCTAGCATTCTTGAAGACTGCTGTGATTGCTGTTGTATGTAAGTTTAGTTTAATAGTGGGAACTACCCTAACCGAATGAAGATAATGCACAGTGGACTAATTGAATCCCATGGTTGCAGGGGCCAATGTTTTTTCTTCCTCAAAGACAGTGTAGACATGGCTACTGTTATGGACAGCAGGATCAAAGCAGTGATCAGACTAATTTGACTTACACCAATTTATGACATTGGCTACGTAGGCATGGTATTACTAGGTGTGAAATAGATGGAGACTCTACTAAATATTAACTTGATCTCGACAAGCAGAATTCTAGGCCAAGTGAGTGATAGTTTCATCTGAGTCATTAAAGAGAGTTAAAGGCCCTCAATCAGTTCCTAGACTTGAACCAGCGGTAGCCCAACAATCCCTTTATTGAAGGGAAAGCTGGGTCCTCTTAAGGAATAGAACTGCATTATAGTACTAAAAATTTATATGGTTAATAATTTCTCACAGCTTTCTTAGACGGCTCTGTGACCTGCTTTCAAAGTGATATTGTTCATTGTGAAAAAGGAAATAAGCATATATATTTGGGCATGACTACTGCTACTAAACTGAACATTAATTTCAGTAAATCCAAAGTATCACTGTGATATACCAGTCAGAGTGGGAATATATGAAGGACAGGTTATTAATAGAATGTGAGTTCAAGTCTGTTCTCCCAGTGGATGCTGTGGGTCTCTGAACCTGTCGTGTGGTGATTTCCCCGGTTCAGAATACCTTGGAGTAGACATCTTCAGCAATAGGCAGAACCTCTACATTGGATGCTTGACATGGAACAAGGACGGTCATGGTATAAAAAGGCAAACGGAAGCCATTAGAACTGGCCCTACCGAGGAAAATATGAAACCCAAAACAACATAGCCTTGGGGGAAGGGACTGCTGAGATTTTTGCCATATCAAGGACTTAAAGGATACAGCAGTGGTGATTCCCACTGTCTCCCTATTCTCCTATTCACCTGACCTTATTTGGCCAGTATAAAAAAAGAGAAACATTCATCTTAGAGAATGTTAGTGGATTATTGCAAATTTAACCAGCCGCTGCCTACATTGCAGCAACTTGTTTAGATATGATTTCATTGCTTGAGCAAATTAGCACATCTAGTAGTTATTGATTTGACTCATGTCTTTTTTCTTCATTTTGGTTCTTTTTCCATTTAAAAATTTTATTAATTGGATTAGTACACATGCCATAGTTCAATCACATCAATCACATCAAGCAGAATTGTATAATTGCTACCACGACCAGTTTCCAAATATTCTTTTTCTTCCTGCACTCCTTGACATCAGATCCATTTTATACCCTCATCACCACTTTATTCTCTGCGCCCCCCCCCCCCTCCAAAACAAAACAAAACAAAACAAAACCCTTATTCCACTTGCTGTCCCTATAGGTTTATCATTTCTGGGTTTCATATACTGAAACACAGAAAAACATACAACTTCATGAGGGTGACCTCCAATGACATAGCACCTCTGAGATACACCCTAATATGAATGTGTTAGTCCGGGTAGACTAAAGGAACAAATTTCATTGACACGCATATAGATATAAGGAAAAGGTTTATATACAAGAGGAACAGGACATTGAGCCCAGTCCAGTTAAAAGTCATAAGTCCGATATGAACCCATATGCCCGAAATCAGTCTATAAAGTCTCCTTCCGACTCACGAAGTCACAGGTCAGTGGGTGCAGAATCCTGGCGCTGCAGGGGTCTCCACATAGCTCCTCGCATCCAGGGCTCAGGGTCCATCAACAGCAGGAGCAACTCATCGCTGGCAAAAGTCTCCATGTGGCCGCTCCAGCTTCAGAGGTCTGGCTCCATCAGGGCAAAGTCATGTGGTCTCTCCACCAGTTCCTCCAGCTTCTTGGATGCTGCCATCTTGTCTTGTCTGTGATTCTTTGTCTCTGAGACTAACTCCCAACAACTGGGGAAGATAGCTCTCATCTTCACAAGGGAAATATTGCGAGATTTCCCAGACGTATCAAGAGAAACCCATGCCCACCAGAGGCCTCATTGGCTACTCAATGGCTATCTCCAGATTAACAGGCTAGACTCCACCCCTACAGCTCAATCGTGAAATTAACATAAGCACATGACTGCCACAATGAACAAACAAAAATATAGAAAATCTTGAAAATCAGATCAGGTTCAACATGCATCAGATGGGGGAATCAACTGACAAAGGATTAAGTATTTACATGTCAGATTTATGCTTTAAATTTAAAAAAATCATTTTATTGGGGGCTCACATGACTTTAATCGCAATAGATACATACATACATTGTGTCAGTATTGACATCTTATGGACATTTTAAATGGGTAGAGGCTGCAATCGTCTCCATCTTTTACTCACACCCCTCTCTTTTTCTTTTTTTGGAAAAAATACATTTATTGGGGGCTCTTACATCTCTTATAATCCATATGTTTATCCAGTGTGTCCAATATATTTGCACACATGCTGCCATCATTTTCAAAGCATTCTCTTCCCACTTGAGCCCCTGATATCTGTTCCCTCCTTCTTCTCCCTCCTTCCCCCACTCGTCCTCCCTCAGGAACCCTTGATAAGTTGTAGAGTATTATTTTCATATGTTGCATAATCCTATGTCACCCTTCACCTACCTTTCTGTTGTTCATCTCCCTGGGAGGGTGGTATAGGTTGATCCTTGTGATTGATTTCCCTCCCGCACCCCACAATCTGTCCTGGATTCCCTGTTTTGCGGGTTCTTCTCTGTAGTAGTGTGCCTGTTCTGGTGTAATCTGATTTGTAAGGTAGAATTAAGGTTGTGGTAGTGAGGGGAAAGGAAACACCAAAGAACCAGAGGAAAGTTCTGTGTTTCATCGGCACTATACTGCACTCTGACTGGCTCATCTTTTCCCTGTGAGTCTGATGGAGTGCAACATTGTTTCTAAAATCTCTTTTTGGTAGTCCCTGGGGATTTCATCACTGTGCTTCCCTTGCGGCTCTGTTGCATGCCCTTAGTTTTGCCCCAGTATGATGGGGTCAGATTGTGCATAATTCCTCCACTGTGTCTCCAGTGTTGTCCCCTGCAGCAGTATGGTGTAGTGAAGGGCATCATGTCTCTTGGTGGGGCCAGCCCTATGACCCTCTTTGGACATTGTCTGTGCCAAGCAGGGATACCATCCTTTTTGTTTCTCCCATGTGCTCTAATCAGATGCACCCCAGTGCCAGTACTATCCTCTGAAGTGCATTCTTCATGCTCTGCACATTTCATTCTGGTTTTGAAGGACTGCCAGAAGCCATTTGCCTTCAACTGGCAAAGCCAGCAATAGACTTACACTATCTTGCTTCAGGGCCCTATCAGCTCTTTAGTTATATGCCATAATTTATTATGCAGGGTTTTTAATCATCTATCCCAGCCACAATATACCACCCTGGTTCACTACATTAAATGTTGATAATAATATACTTCTTGACTCTAGGAAGAAAAAAGTATCAATGATCAGGACTTAAAATCAGTAGGACATTTGTATATTACAGGTGGGAAATTAATCTGAAAATAATTCAGGTGCCTTCCATCTTGTAAATTTCCAAGAGTCCAGTGGTGTAGGGCATGCCAAGATACTCCCTTTTAAATTAAGGTTGAATTGTTACTGTGGACTCCACCTACAGTGGAAAAGGAGGAACAGTACTTGGTGCTTTTGGATTAAAGCCAAACACTTTAACATGATTTGTGCAGTTGTTTATCTTCTGGCTTTTATTTACCCACATAGCTTGACTTCTTATTCCACTCTCCAGCCCTTACTTCTTGGCTCTCTCTACGTGATTCTGTGTATACACACACACACACACACACACACGTACGTTTGTTTAGAATACTTCCCATTCCTTAGATTTTCTTCCTTGCTCTATTTTTGTCCTTAATTATTTCACCTGTTATTGTTTATAAGGAGATTAACTACCAATCTTCTTCAATTACCACTCTAGTTTAACAGACTCTTCTGTTGTTTTCCTCTGGCACCGCTAGTTGGTGTGTTCTCTTATTCACTTATCCCTCACTTAACTATTTTAATAGCTGAAATCTTTGCCTTCTGAAAACCCTGTTTCTTAGTGAAAACCATTTCCATTGGTTTTTATGGGGAACAAAATTCCATTTTCCATTCCAATCCAAGATCACCAGGTTACATAGAATTATACTGTTTCCTTGGTTAATTTTATGGGGAAAAAATTCGATATTCCATTTCAATCCAAGATCATCAGATTACATAGAATTACAGCATTTTCTTGGTTGATCAATTGATCAATGAAAACAAAATGTGTATGTCAAATAAATGACATTTTGAAAGTATGAAAAGACATTTTGTTGCTAGCATTTCAGAATAAGTGTGTTGTGATCTCTCAAGGAAGAAAGTGAAGATGTGGTGGCGATTGCTGATGAGTGATTGTGGGACAGTCATGATTCAAAGTGGTAGAGAATTAAGACACCTCCTCAGTCAGCCCCTCTTTTCTTTTCTTTTTGAGGCTTATTGTTATTTTACATTCAAGCTGCACTTAAAATGATTTTACAGATAAAACTGTGCCAAAATAAAGGCCAGGCATGTATACTAACTCATGGAAATGGTATGTACGTACTGCAGACAGAAGGGTAGCAGAAAATACAGCCTTCCTCTCATGTGGGAGCTCTACTTACAACAAAACATTCTGTAATTTTTCAAGCATAACATGCAGTACAAATTTTTCTATATAATATTTTTTCAGAGTAGAAACTGTGGTGTCCTATAAGTTGATGAGTGTAACTTGGCCCTAAGGTGTAATATCAGAATCTTGCTTTTTAAAGTGTTTTTACTTAGTTTCTGGTTGAAAAAGTTGTCATGCTGACTATAAAAGGAGAATATAAATAGTAGATTAACTTTTCAAGACCACCTTTGGTAAAACATGGCTACTGGAGTAATGTTGTTAGATATGCCAGTATTTCAATCACTTTTTATTTTCTCATACATCTGTGTTTTAACTTTTTTTCTGTCTTCTCTCCCATGACTCTAATTCCCATAAAGCTAGACACCATGTTTTATTCCTGGTTGAGTCTCTAATATTGCACAGTTTATGAAATATGGTAGGAATTCATCAGCTGTTTCATAAAAAATAAGTTCCCCTCCTTGGAACTTGTTTAATATGAGGAAGCTTTGAAAAAGTTTCTGGAAAAAATTAAAAGATAATGGAATGTTTCTATGAACCTGTTGGAGCCCTCCTGCTTTTTAAAAAAATTACACTTTCCCCTTATTCTCATGTTAATTGTGTACATGCTCTCTCTCCCTGTGTTTTCATCTTTATAGGAATTAGGAGCTATAAACCCCAAGAACCCAGAAGATCTTGCTCAAATATATTGAATGAGGTGAACTTTTCTTGAAGAAAGTAGGGTTCTTTGAAGTTTGTGTAGGAAATTTGTTAACTTCTCAACTTTTCAATTGGTTAGCTTCTTGATTATTTAAGTATTCAGAATGAGGAAAATGTTGACAAAAGATTTAAGGCTGGATGAGCTTAAGGTTAAATTGTATAATTGGCTTTCCTAATAAAAGTACCTGATAACACTAATTCAGAAATTTTTAAAGTAGCATCTTACATTTGACTGTAGTTACTATAGAAATCTTTTTCCCCAACACTTGGATCATTGTGTTTTATTAAGAAGGAAATTACTGTTTTAGCCAGACCAAGATTCTTTCAGAAAAGGAAACCAACAAAATTTTATATTTTGAAAAATTATACTGATCTCCAAAGCCAAGCTTTTGTTCACAAATAAATCACAGTTATTCCGCAAGTTTAAAAGAAAGCATTGAGGCGGTTTAAAAAAGGAATCAAGGTGGGTTTTGGAATTAGTCCAGAAAAGCAGTCATGAGCATCTTTTAACAAAAGCAAAGATATTGCTTCAAAAACAAAGGAATGAAATCAAGAAATTCAGGAAAAGACTTTTCCCAAAGGACTATTCTGGCAGCATGTTGGAAAGGGGTTATAAAAACACAAAGTTCACAACCTGAACAATAAGTTAAGTAAATGTTAGTATTCATGTTAGTATTTCCTTTCTTTTTCTAGGGCGAGGCATACCCTTTTCTTCCCTTTGCCAGCACAAATGCTCCTATGCCTGGGTTGGCATGTGATGTACAGTTTGTTAGACAAGACCAATTCTCTTTTAGGCAGATGTGAGGGAAAGGCCGATAGCTTAGAGAACGCCAGATGTTTTTTAAATAAACGGAGCCAGGAGTTAAGGAGCAGTTCACACGGCATAGAACTGGGAAGTCCTTAATGATTTTTATAACATAGGAGAAAAGAATAATTTCCTGGTTTATAGGTTTCATGGGGGATGACACTGTGCCCTGTTGGTTTGTTTTTTTCACCCGGAAGAACCCAGGGTACAGGAAAGACACTTCTCCCAGATGCTGTCCTGGGAGCAAGAGACCCAAAGCCTCTTCTTTTGACACACATCAGCCACTTGGGACTAGAGGAAAGCATTGCGTTATTTTGGTCACTAACTTAATCTGGACATGAAGAGAGAGAGAGACATTTCCTTTGGACACAGCAGATCCATCTAAGACCAGTTAGTTAGATATGCCTTGGCACTTCTCTTGTGAATGTAGGGACTTGATTGTATCTGTGTCAAAGTAAAATGTAAAGTGAGATCGAGCTCTATTTAAAATCCAACTTTTGAGTTAGTTTACGATCTCTGGTAGTTTTGGGAACGCTGGTGGTGCTGTCAGGCAAGCCTCGGACTTGTAGCTGCAGGGATCAAACCCACCAGCTTCAGACACCCTATAGAAAGGTATGACGAGGCAGGGTTAGCTAGATGGCAAGGCGCTTGGTTTGGTTCTATGGAATTGTTCTCAGTGATAATAGAAGGAGTGCGTGTGAGGAGGAGGAAAAGTATGAGGGAACAAAGAATAAATTTTGCAATAAGTGGTAAATTTACTGTTTTGGATGTCAGCATATATTCCTCTAAAGTGTCAATGGTTTTTAAAGGCAATTTATTTTTAGAGAAATGTGTGCTTTAAGTTAAACCATACAGTGTAACCACAACAAAGTCCTTAGAATTTGGATAAAAAACAGATTTTGTTTCTGAATTTTTTTTTTCCTTTCCATTAACTGGAAAGTTAGAGATAAATAAAGTTTGATAATATGTGATCTGCAGTGTTCTTTCCTTTTGTTCCTTCTTGGAAGTACTCATGTCAGTGGAGAATCTTGTTAGGGAAGGAGCCCCAGTGCCACCTGTAGCTGAAGCGCTCGGTTGCTAGCCAAAGGCTGACAGTTTGAGCCCACTGAACTGTCCCAATAGGAAAACCCAATGATGCCCAACAAACAGGGGACAAGTAGTGTGCCAAAAGATGATGCAGTGCGCACTGGTCTGTGTGCGCTCTAACTGAGGGCCATTTCTACATTAGTGCCCCCCCCCGCCCCCCCACACACACACACACATTTTTTTTTTTCCAGATCAGGAGAAGACAGTATGGGGA